>JAQQBG010000353.1:0-38760 GCA_032199755.1 Ambrosia artemisiifolia | reverse complement strand
GGCGACCGTTGCTCTAGCGGCGCGTTTCCAAGCCACGCCCGGCAACAATACAACGCCCACTCACACCCCTTATTGCGCTTTGCGACGGGAAAATTTGAGAATGTGATGAAGTCCTGCACAGCCGCGGCAATTCGAGCACTATTTAAAGACTCAGGGGATCAACACAATGCTCGGATTTTGGCCACCAACAATGGTCTTCTGGCCCACTGAGCAAGGGAAGAAGCTCATCGTGGCCCCGGGCCCCCGGGGGGAGCTTACTTTAAATAACGGGCCGTTGGCGGCTAGGCCGTTGGCATATCGCGTCGGCACGCCACGCCGCCACGCCGCCGCCACCGCACCCCCTTGTCGCATCACAATGAAAGCCACTCAGCAGGGACGGGGCAGTTTTGAACCCATGCCATTGCGAGGATGGCAATACGTCTGCATGTATTTCCGGACCACGTACAGACACGTGTGGACGGCGTGGGACTGGGATGGGATGGACTGCGGGACCACAAGGACGCTCCTCGCGACCTGCTTCAGCCGGAGACGCCAGCACCGGTCTTCTGGCCCACAGAGCACGAGCAGGGCCCAGACCATCGGTGTAAGGGCTTTCAAGCTCTCAGCGCGCCCTCGCGGCCGGCAGGGTAAACACAGACCCGCCCCGCCAGACCAGCAAGGCCATCATTCGAATGCCAGGACCGAGATGAAACGAGGGAAATAGCGATTTGGAACGACGTGCTCAGTGTTGACGTCGGGGAATTCCCTGGGGGTTCCACCCCTACCTAACGGCTGCACCCGGCCGCCCCCGCCTCCCCGCCGAGGGCGAGCAAGTTACCTCCGTACCTGCGTGCTACGGCTGCACGTTGGGCGCGTTCAAGCGAACTTCCGTGTTACCCCCGATGCCCTCGACACTGACGCACGCGGGCCGGCTCTGCACCGCGCTGCGCCGCGCTCTGCCCCCTGGTCTTGGCACGCGCCTTGGCCCCCGCCGCGCCCCTGGCCAACACCGTCGTGCCTCGTCTCCGACAAGGTAGGGTAAAACCTAGCCGTCCCGGTTGTTGGTTACCGAGCCTCGCCTCGCCGCCCGTTCTGACGTCAGGGCCGCGGTGTGACGGGCGTCCGCGGGCGTCGCGGCGACAGGCCATCGAGGGCGGCTCTACGAAAGCGAACGTTCAGTCTTAGTCAGCGCGAACAAGCTCAAGTTTGCAGCTCGGGCAACGTCATGTTCCCGCCTAGCCCCGCCTCCCACACGGACACACCAACGCGTTCCTGCGGGGGTCCCAGCCCCAAACACACTGAGCTTTTCCCGGTCCGGATGTGACGCACGACGCTCGCCGCCTTAAGGTGCCTTAAGGCCGGCGCATTTTCCCGCCTTTTCCCGGTCCCGGTCGGTGCAGAGTGATTTCGCTTCGGTTTCGTCGCTGTCCGTCTCAAACCGCAGCGCGACGCACCCCGCGAGTGCGACAGGGACCGAGCGACGAAACCACGGCACGGAATAACACTCCGCTGCATCGCCCTCGCCTCCCGCGACGTCGTAAAGCTGCCACCGCGAGTTGTTGAGGTTTGAGACACTGCCGTGGCGGGGTGGGCCCCCTTGGTCGGCCTTGTCACACGCCGGGCCGGCGCTCGCAAGGTAACCGGCCTTTGGGACCCATCCATCAGCAAGCACCCTCCCGCGCACCCTCCCACGCACTATGGACAACAGCGCCCAAAGCAAGCCTCAGCAAACGCAGCAGCTAACAGTCATTAACGAAACTGATATCGGGAAAGGGACTGAGTGGCACTCGCTGGAGGATCAGCGAGACTAAGTGCGGCGATTTTCAAACGACATCGGAAGCTGTTTTCCGTTGGAGCCGCTGATGGCTTACCCGCACTTCGCGACCCGGCGAAGCTTGGCTGTCCTAGAGGGTTGCCCTCGTCTTGTGGGAGCTGGGCTGCTCGTGGCCGCGGGGCGGAGGGAAAGCGCGCGAACTGAAGCTGGGTCCTGGGTGCAGAGCAGCTGCTGCCTCGAGCTGGCCGCCAGGAAGCCGACAGAGCACCTGAGCCAAGCAGGGCTGGCGCAGGCTGGCGAGGCTGGCCGAGGGTGGGGAGCATGGCAACGCACCGCGGGGCGGGCGTGCGTCATCGGGTGTCTAGTCCCCCACCCCCACCCCCACCCCGAGTCCCGATCCTGGGTGGTGGTGGTGGGCGCGCGTCAAGACAAGAGGAAAATGCCTAAATACCATCCGCTGGGAGTTGATTGGAGGAGCGTACGAGGTGGCGACCTCCACGCGGGGCGTCAAGTAGCAAAGTCTGGATCCTGGGATGCTGTGTGGAGCCGGGGGATGGCGACGTACCTGGGCTGGACAGCGGCAGGACCAGCATGTCGTGGAACTCCCCGGTGTGCCGCGTGGAGGCGCCCTCCTCCAGACTGCCCGGCGTGCTGCTCGACGTGGTGGGGCATCTGCATGGCGTTGCCGCGGTGCAGTCCGCGCCGCGTGCTCAGACGGCGCGAGCCGTGGCCGCCCTCGGAGTCATCCTGGCAAACACCAAAAAATGGTCAATTTACAAAATGATTGAGAGATGTCATCCGCTAAAAATGAGTGGAAAATTAAGGCTTATCGGGACTTGAACCAAGGAGCGAAGCAGCCACAGGGGAGGCCCGGCGGCTCCCCGCGCGACACTAGAAATAGGGCTTCAAGGACGCGTCCTGCCTGGGGGTCCTTCCGCCCGCGCGCCGCCCCTCCCCTCCCCTTCCCCTCCCTTAAGTGCGTGTTGTGGCGCCACGCAGGAAGCGTCGCGTCTCGCCGCACAGGACTCACCGTGGCGTGGCCGGCGGCCAGCATCTCCTGCTCCAGGGTGCGCCACACGTGCTCGTCCAGGTCACCGTCGCGCACCTTGGCGCGCTGCTGCACGGACATGGCGGTGCGCACCGGCGTGTGGCGCTCGGGGCCGCTCGAGAGACCGCTGTCCAGCGAGCGCGCCCACTCCAGCCCTGGAGGAAAATGTGCTGCTGTTCGACGACAAAGGCCTATCTGTGCAGTAGCTCCAGCACGGGAAGGTCTTTGTTCGGCTCACCTTTCTTCCCCACGTCGCCCCGCGCGGCCTGGGCCTCGGCCTGGGCGCGGTGCACGTCCGCGACGTACTTGGCCGGGCCGTACTCGTCGGCCTCGGGGAGCAGGTCAAGGGTGTCGAGCTGGTGGCGCTGCACCTCCGAGTCCTCGAGCAGGCTCATGGCGCGCACCACGCCGGCCTCCGAGTCCCTGGACATGGACATGGACGTGGTGGTGGCGGTGGAGGTCGTGCCATGGCGGCCCGCGAGGCGGTGGCGCCGCGCCAGGTGGCCGCGGAAGCCGGCCTGGATCCTGGTGGCGGCGCTGGACAGCGAGGACTCGGACGTGGACGTGTCCTCGTTGTCCGCGTTCTGCGAGTCCTGCCTAGAGTCCTGCCTGGAGCCGCGCCTGGAGCTTCCCTGCCGCTCCAGCCCCACCTCCTCGGCGATCTCCTCGAGGACGGGCTCGATCTGCAGCCCGCCGCGCAGCGTCGTCGGGACGGCCTCCTTGCCGTTCTCGTCAACGGGGACCTACAAAAAAAAAATTAAAAAATATTTTTTAAAAATAAAAAATGAAAAATATACATGACTGAATTTGATAGTTGATTTCGCCCACCTTGTTCTCTGCGATGTCCCGGAAGGCCTCCTGGATGGTGGCCGCGGCCTGCACGAGCTCCGTCGTCGCCACGCCCCGTGCTTCCTCCGAGCTGTGCCTGCGCCTCTTCGAGCTGGTCGACGTGGTGGTCGACGCTGTGGTCGATGACGTCACGGTCGACGTCTCCGACGACCCTTCGTCGGCCGACTCCTGTAATGTCCTTGCCTTCTCCAGGGCGCGCAGCACGACGGACTCCCCCGCGGCCTCGACGACGCTCTCCACGGAGATGGCCGTTCTCTTGGTGGAGCCCTGCGACGGCATCTTCTTGACGCGGGTCTTGGTGTCCTCGGACGAGTCCTCGGCAAGGCTCTTGGCTTTCCGCAACGGTGGTCTGCGCTTGGTGTCCTTGGCGTCTGGCGGGGCGGCGCTCGTCTTGGGTGCGGCCGCCTCGACGGGTTTGGGCTGCGTCTTGGGCTGCACCGCGCCCTTCTTGGCGTTCCTGGGGGTGTACTGGCTCTTCTTGCCGGCGGCCGCCTCACCGCCGCTGACGGTGGCGTTGCGCGTCATCTTCCCCGTGGACGCCACGGTGCTCCTCCGCAGGTTGCTCTCCCAGCTGTCGGACTTGGACGCCGCCTTCCGCCCCGTGATGTCCGAGGTGACGCGGCCCCGGCGCGACGCCGCCCCCTCCCCCTCCTGGCTGCGGTCGCGTGGGGTCCTCTGCTTCGGGTGCGCGCCGTCAGCGTCGTCCCGCAGCACCGACACCTCCCTGCGGACGCGTTCGTGGATGCCGTCGGCCACCTTGTGCGCGGCGGAGGCCGTGGACACCACCCTCTCCACCGACTCGCTCGTCTCGGAGTGCGACTCGACCGTCGAGCTCTCTTCGGTCACTATGGTGTCCACAGTGGACTTGCTCTCGACGTTGGACGACGCGATGCGCAACGCCTTGCTGCTCGCTTCGTTGGCGATGGTCTCCTCGGCGTGGCTGAGGGCTTGCTTCACCGACATCTCGGCCTGCTGCAGGGCCTTGGTGGTCACCTCGTTGGAGATGGTGGTTTCAGCGTGGTTCAGGGCCTGCTTCACGGACATCTCAGCCTGCTCCAGGGCGGCCACGGTCTCGTCCTTGACTGTCGATGATTCGGTGGTGGTCGTGTGGAAGACTTGAGACGTTTCGGTTTCGCGTGTGACTGTGTGCGATTCCGCGTGCTCGGACACGTCAGTGCGTTGCGCTTCAGCGGCAATGGCTTCTTCAGCGTGGCTCAGCGCATTCCTCACTGACTCGTCCACGCGTTCCAAGGTCGCCACTGTCTCATTCACGCTTACCGTTTTTATTTCATTTAATTTTAATTTGATAGAGCTAGTGGAAGATGCCTCATGAGTTGTGGCTGAAATCGCTTCTTGACTATGCTTCAGCGCGTTTCCGACGGTTTCAGCGACAACTTCCGGATTAAAAGGAAAGTGAGATTTGAGAGTTTCAGCCGCAATAGCTTCTTCGGCATGCTTCAGCGCACTCCGAGCGGATTCGTCGGCATGCTTCAAAGCTGCAGTCTCAGCCTCCCCGACTTGGACAATTTTTTCAGCCACTTCAGAGTGAGCTTTTCTTGCTTCGGCGGAAATCGTTTCTTCAGCATGCTTCAGCGCAGTTTTCACCGTTTCATCAGTGTGCTCGAGTGAAGCTAAAGTGTTGTCGGCGAGGTGCTGAAGCTGATGCTCCGCTTTCACCGCCTCAGACGCAACGGCCCTTTCAGCGAGTTCGTTTTGCACCGACGCTTCGGCCAGGGCGGTTACGGCCTCGTCCTCCGCGGCGCGCTCGAGCGAGAGAGCCGCTTCAGCCGCTCCTTGACGCACCGCAGCGAGGTCCTGTCGGAGGTCTTCTTCGTGACGAAGGGCGGTCTCCTCGGCAACCCTCTTGGTCCTGGACACGGCATCGTCAACGGAATCAACCACATGAGAGGTCTCATGAACTATGGAGGACTCAGTCGATTCCACGACCTCTCCCGCCTTATCAATAAGATCAGCCACAGACTTTTCTGCGGTTTTCCCTGCTGACTTTAGTTGATCTACTCCTTCGCCTACCATGGTCCCCGCACTCTCCTTTATTTCCGTCAAGGAATGGGCCAAATCTTCCTTTGCCTTGTCCACGTGTTCACGGACTGCTTCCGCTCCACCAGCCACCTCATCCGACACTTTATGAGACACTGAGACAACACCCTCCTTGACAGATCCAACGGAGGACTTCAGGGATTCCGTCACGCTGTCCACGCCTGATTTCAGGGCCGCTTTCGCGTCCGAAGTCGTTTCAGCCGCACTGTCGACTAAACTCTTTGCACCTGCCTCTGCGGTATCAGCTGCTGATTTTAAGGGCGGCTTTCGCGTCCGAAGCCGTTTCAGCCGCACTGTCGACTAAACTCTTTGCACCTGCCTCTGCGGTATCAGCTGCTGATTTCAGGGCGGCTTTCGCTTCCGAAGCCGTTTCAGCCGCACTGTCGACTAAACTCTTTGCATCTGCCTCTGCGCTTTCCGCCGATGATTTCAGAGCAGCCTTCGCGTCTGAAGCCGCTTCAGCTGCATTGTCGACTAAACCCTTTGCACCTGCCTCTGCGCTTTCTGCTGCAGATTTCAGAGCAGCCTTCGCGTCTGAAGCCGTTTCTTCTGCACTGTCGAGTAGACTCTTTGCACCTGCCTTTGTGGTATCAGCCGCTGATTTCACAGCAGCCCTCGCTTCCGAAGCCGTTTCAGCCGCACTGTCAACTAAACGCTTTGCACCTTCCTCTGCACTATCAGCTGCTGATTTCAGAGCAGCCTTCGCTTCCGAGGCCGTTTCAGCCGCACTTTCGACTAAACTCTTGGCACCTTCCTCTGCACTATCAGCTGCTGATTTCACAGCAGCTTTCGCGTCCGAAACCGTTTCAGCTGCACTGTCGAGTAGACTCTTCGCACCTGCCTCTGCGCTTTCCGCTGATGATTTCAGAGCAGCCTTCGCTTCCGAGGCCGTTTCAGCCGCACTGTCGACTAAACTCTTGGCACCTTCCTCTGCACTATCAGCTGCTGATTTCACAGCAGCTTTCGCGTCCGAAACCGTTTCAGCTGCACTGTCGAGTAGACTCTTCGCACCTGCCTCTGCGCTTTCCGCTGATGATTTCAGAGCAGCCTTCGCTTCTGAAGCCGTTTCAGACGCACTGTCCAGTAGGCTCTTTGCACCTGCCTCTGCACTATCAGCTGCTGATTTCAGAGCTGCCTTGGCGTCCGAAGCTGTTTCAGCAGCAGTCTCGACTAAATTCTTTGCACCTGCCTCTGCGCTATCCACAGTAGATTTTAGGGCCGCTGTCGCGTCTGAGGCCGTTACAGCAGCACTGTGCACTAAACTCTCGGCTTTTACCTCTGCGTTATTCACCGCCGATTTCAGAGCCGCCTTGGCGTCGGAGGCTGTTTCAGCAGCATTATCTACTAATGCCTGAGCTCCTGCCTCGACGCTGTTCACCGCTGATTTCAGAGCTGCCTCTGCATCCGATGCCGTTTCAGCAGCACTGTCCACAACACTCTTCGCGCCCGCCTCCGCGCTGTGCACGGCGTCTGCGACGGCACTCGACGCTGCCGAGGCGCCCGCCGCCACTTCATTCGACACTGACTGGACCACTGAAGCCGCCCCGTTCTTCAGCTTCGCTGCCGCACCCTCCGTCACCTCGACGATGTCTTGCGCCATGTCCGCGGCGGCTTCTTTACCACTTTTGACGGCATCCGAAACTGCCCCCGACACCTCCGAGTGCACCTGCTTCACGCTGCTCTCCACGTCCCCGACGAGGTCCTCCGCGCCGTGCTTCACCTCGGACACGGCCTTGCCGACGTCGTCACCGAGCTGGCGGACCTCGCGCGCGTCTACGTCTACGGCCGTCTTGACGCCCTCTCCAACCTTTCTGCTCGCGTCCGACGCTGCCTCCTTAAGGTCCTCAGCGACAGACGCAGTCTTAGCCTTAATGCTGTCCTTGGCCGAGGCGAGCGCCGCTCCTGCTTGCTCCGCGGCTCCGGCCACTGCAGCCGCACTCTCGTCGTGCGCTAGTGCCTTACCGTCCTCCACCGCCAGGACGTCCTCCGAGTCGCTGTGGCGCAAGCTGTTCCCGCGGCTGAACATCCCCTTCACCACGCTCTTGGCCTTGCTCGCGGCCTTGGCCACGTCCTCGGTCCACTTCCGGTCGGCGTCCTCCTCCGGCATCGAGTCCAGGAGCTCCGACTCGGACTCCTCGTGGGGCACGGCCTCGTCCTGCAGGCTGGGCACCTCCTGCAGGGAGTCGTCCATGGACAGGTGGGACTGGGGCTCCAGCAGCTCGAGGTGCCGCGCCTCGGCCTCGGCCGCCTTCAAGTCCGCCGGGGACGTCACCACCACGTTGTCCCACTTGGTGACCTTCTCGCGCGGGTCCTCGGGATACTCCACGATCAGTAAGTCATCGTCCTGGACGTTCTCGGAGACCCTGTCCTCGGTGCTCCTGGGCTCCGTGACCGTGTACGTGCGGGGCGAGGATGCTTCGGCGGCGGCCTCGACCGTGGCGACGGTGGTGGCTGCGGCGGCGGCGGTGGCAGCAACAGCCGCGGCGTGCCCCTTAACGTTGTTGGCCTCGGCCTCCGCCAGCGACGCCACGGAGTCGATGCGCTCCAGGGACGGCCTGCTTGGCTCCGGGAGGGTTCAGGGGGATGTAGACGGCGTCCTCGGAGATGATAAAGGACTCCTGCGAGTGCGACCGAGCGGGGCGGGCGGGCGTCTCGGCGTCGGCGTCGGCGTCCACCTGCGCGTCACCTGAACCCAGCGTCAGGATGGACTGGCCGACGCGGCTCGTCACCAGGCTCATCTCGTGCATAACGTCGAAGCCCTCCTTGATGCTGCCGACCGGGGTGGCGATCCCCTCAGCGTGCTTGGCGTGCTTGGCGTCACGCACGTCCACGGCCACGCACTCGGGCTCGTCGCAGGGCTGCATGGACGCCAGGCTGGGGTCGCGCGACATGGCGAGGGCGGGCTTGATGAGCGTGGAGCCCACGGCCGACATGTTGGAGGCGTACCAGTGCTCCCCTTCCGCACTCACGATGGAGCCCGCCCTGGACAGCTTGACCGCGCTGCTGTCCGGGATGATGTCGTTGGCCAGCGTCACGTCGCGGTGCTCCTCCAGGGACCTCTTCTTCCTGGCGGGGTACATCGGCTTGCCGTTTTCGTCCACTGGGATGGGCTTGCCGTCGTCGTCCAGTTCCGGGTCGGTGCCGCCTTCTTTCGGTTTCTCGTTCTGGACCACGTGGTGCTGCACGTGCTCGACCATCGTCTCCACGGCTGCCTGCTGCACGTGGCTTGTGGAGGACTCCAGACTGGACTCGGTCGCGGGTTCGACGCTGGCCTCGGCCTCGCCGTGCTCATGTGCCTCCTCCGCGTTGACCGCTGCCCTGGCGGCGGCTTTGGCCACCTCCTCTTCGAACGAGAGCCCCTGCAGCAGCCGGGCCGAGTGCTGGGCTTCCTGGTCGATAAATTGGCTGCAGTCGACGCCGCCGGCGACAATCTCGACGGTGTCCTCGTCGAGCGCCGCCAGCACTTCGCCGCTGCCTTCCAGGTCGGCCAGGGCCTCGTGCTCCACGCCGAGTTCCACGCCGAGGTCCACGCCTCGCTCGGCCGCGAGGAAGCCCACTGTCGAGGCGGCCATGACGGTGATGCCGGCCACCTTGGGGCTGACGGGGCTGAGCCGCAGCGGCGTCGTCTCGTTGGACAGGGTCTGCAGCGCGCCCTTGGTGATGATCACCTCCTCAACATCCTCCACGAGGCCCTCCTTCTCCATCTGGGTGACGATGTTGGCCTCACCGTCCTTGAGCTCCACGACGTCGGCCGTGCGGGAGATGACCACGGTCAGCGGGTTGATCCGGCCGCCGTTCTCCTCCGACGCGGCCGAGCTGGACTTGCTCGAGTCCGGGGTGTCCTCGCTGGCGTCGCGCGGAGAGGCCTGGTCGAGGTCCTGGTCGTGGTCCTTCGGTGCGGAATCCTCCTCCTCGTCCTTGTCCTTGTCCGCCTCGGTCTGCACAGTGTCCTCCTGGCTCGCGTGCGAAGTCTCCACGATCGTCGTGCTCGTCACCACGTGGTCAACGACGGCGACTTCCTGTGCCCTCAGCTCTTCGGTCACTTCAGATTTAATTTCCAGGCTACCTGAGGTGGCTTTGGTTTCGGTGTCGGAGTGAAGCTGGGCTCCTTCGTGCTCGTCTTTATTTTCGTGGGCAGGTACTTTACCGTTCTCATCCACTTCTTGGTGTTGTGCTTCGGTTTTTTCCTCCGAGTGTTTCCTGCCTCTCTCATTTTCGTGAGAATTCACTTTACCGTTCTCATCCACTTCTTCAAGTTTATCGTCGCTTTTTTCTACGTGGACGGGGGCGCTTGGAGCTTCATCATGATCAACCTCGTCACCTTCTTTGGGATGCACCTTGCCGTCCTCGTCGACTTCAACACCTCCGGCGTGTGCGTGTGACTGCACTCGAGCGTCCTCGTCAACCTCGTCGTGTTTGACTTCGTGAAGCTTGTCCAGCGAGTCCTCGGCCAGGACCAAGGTGGCGGATATCTGTTCGAGCGACTTCCTCGCCTCCTCGGGCTCAATCAGGGCGAACTCCCGCTTCACGACGAGCTCCGCGTCTTCATCCACGGCCCCCGCGATCGCTTTCACGTCCGCTTCCGCCCCGGCCAAGCTGAGCGAGTCCTCGGCCTGCGAGAGCGCCGACGAGATCTGCTCCAAGGACTTGCGCGCCTCCTCCGGATCAATGAGACCGAACTCCTGTTTCACTGCGTCCGATTCCACGGCAGTGCTTGCGGTTGCTCGCCCGTCCCTGCGAGTGCCTTCTCACTCGCGTCCAGCTGCGCTAGCGCCGCTGCGACGTGGTTCAACGCCACCTGCGCGTTCTTCCCTTCGACAAGGCCGAACTCCCTGCGCACCTCAGCCTGGGCGACGCCCTGCGCGAGGCTAGCGGCCTCTGAAATCTCTCTCCGCTCTGCAGTGTGCTGCTCCTCGGTCGTCACCGTGGTCACCGCCGTGGACGAGTCCGTCCTGTCGTTATCCTTCTCCTCCCCCGCACCTTCCTCCGCAGGCGGCGAGTGCAGGATGAGGCGCTCCACGACGCGAGTCTCCCCGTCGGCCAGCGTCTCGATGGTCGTCTCCATGGTCCAGGACTTGGAGACGGTCGTCTCGTGCGTCGAGCTGAGCTCCGTCCTCGTGATGGTCACCTCCTCCTCGACGACCTCCCCGTTCTCGCCCACCTGCACGTTGCTCTTGCGCTTTAGGATCGTCCTCTCCTTGGCGCGCAGGCTTCTCTTCCTTTGTCTCCTCGGCCTTCTCCTCCGTCGTGGTGTGGCTGCCGTCGGCGGCCGTCTCCTCCACCACGTCGTGCACGGAGCTCTTCCGCACCGAGCCCTCCGCCTGCACGCGAAGCTCCTCCGCCCTGAACTCGGCGGTACCGTCATCCGCAGCCTCGGCCGACGTGACGAAGGACGACTCGTAGTGCGAGAAGCTCGTCTCGGGTGCGCCGCCTTCATGCTGGCCGCCTTCAGCTGATCCGTTCGCCCAATCGTGCAGCTGCTGGAGCTCGTCGGCCTTGTGCTCGGAGCTCGTCTCCACCGCCTGGCTGTCCAGCTTCGCCCCTCCACCCTCGCTCCTGTCGGACAGCGAGGCGCTGCTGTCCACTGACTTGGTCTGCCTCTTCAGCCTCCGCGTCCTGCCCGGCTTCGCGGCCGCGGTCACCGCCTTGCTCTTCTCGTCCAGCTGCTTGGAGATCTCCTCGGTCTTGACCACGGTGTCGTGCGCTAGCTCGTGGGCGATCGTGTTGACCTGGTTCGTGAACTCGGTGTACTTGGCCGCGCCGTGGTGGCCGTGCTGCTTGCCGCCCTCGGCCTGCTTGTCCTTCTTGGAGCGCCGCTTTTTGGCCGCCGCCTTCTCCGACCCGCTGCCGCTACTCGAGGTCTCCGCGCTGGGCTTGGACTTGCCGTCCCACGGGGGCGCCGACGGCTGCGACGCCGACGCCGTCGCGATGACGGCGACAGTACCGGTCGTGGCCGCCAGGGACGCCACGGACGACCCGACGGAGCGAGTCGATGCCGTCGTCTCCTCGATGTGCGTCACCGTCGTCAGCTCCTCCACGGCGCCACCTGCGGGGGCATTTTAAATAAACAATCAACCGAGAATAACGGAGGCGGTCAGCACTATTGACCCCCTTTGCGTCGGCCAGCAGGGAAGGGGCGCGGGGTCGATGAGGTCGCCGCCGACCACCGGTGGAGAGGCAGGGGGGGTTCCCCTATCGCCAATCTATCGGAACGGACAGCCGATGGGCCGGACCGCGCGGTCAGAGGTCTGCGGTAGTCCTACTCCCTACGCCCTACGCCCTACGCGGCACGCGAAAGGACGATTCCTCACTCATGAATTTCACGAGAGGGTCATTCCAAGGCGGTGAGCCGCGGCAGTGCAGCAATCACACCGACGAAGAGCCTCGTTGGGACACAAATCCAGTCCAGCAGACCGCAAAAAAAAAAAAAAAAAAAAAAACTGCGACCTGGATAAAGTTACTGGAATCGAAGCGTCACACGTCGACAGACCGCAATGCAGCACGCAGCACGCAGCACACATACCCCTGCGGCAGGACCAGGTGCACCCCATGCTGGCCGACGCGAAGGTGACCCGCGGAGCGCGGACCGTCCCCACGACCACCACCGCCACCTGTGCGGCATCGACGCCGCAGTCGACCCGACTCCGATTCCACTCCGATCCGAAATGAAACAACGGAGCGACGGTCGGACGCCACGATGCCGGCTGGACAAAGGGGACGGGGTGGACAGCGGACACGGGCGGAGCGCTCAAGGCCATGGCCGGCCCACCCCCACCCCCACCCCTACTAAGCCCGCCGAACGTCGTCACGTATTCATCCCCGCTGCGGCTGCTGCGGGCTTGTTCCCCAGGAATAGGCTATCACACCTTCAACCCTAATAGAACAAACCCAATGACGCGCGCCTGCGAACTGCAGGGTAGGCCATCCCGCAAAGCACGCGTGCATTGACAACACGTTGTTGCCTACCCATCAGGCGTCCCGTGGTCACTTTGACTTAACTGGCGGACGCACTTGGTTCAATGGGACGCCCTGCGGCCCCTGCGCGCGGCGCACACCTCGACGCCAACGCCGTGCAGCGGCTGACTGTCGACAAGCCGTCCGTTTACCTCGGCCGTCTCAAGGGTCCGCACCTAACGGTGACCCTCCAAGGCAAGTGCCGGCATGCAAGGCCAGCCCCCCCCCCCCCCCCCCCTCACCCCTAGCCTCCAAGCAGGGCGCAGCTAGGGCGGGCTCCCCTCCACCCTCCACGATTTAGTGGGCAATCAGGAGGGACCTCGACGCAGCGCGCACAGGTCACCCGGCCGCCCCACGGAGGGCTCCTTCTAGGCAGGCAGGCCCGCTGCTGGCGCGCGTCCATCAAGCCTTCCTACTCCGCACGGCGCCCCGGCCTACCGCAATGTCCGCTCCCCGCCCCGCGGCACTCCGCAGTGAATCGAGGCCAGGGACACGCCGCGACGCGCGCGACGCCGAACCGGCAAGTCCTGCTTTCGCTCGATGGCGTGATGGGCGAGATGGGTTAGGGCAGCGATGCCGATGACCGCCACAGGGCCGCAGGGCCGCAGGGTTAGACCAACCCCGACCCGCGCATGCCGCCGCCGCCCGCCGCGCGCCGCCCACCCCTGCAACGGCGCGGGTACCCTTGACCCCCCTCCCCTCGCCTCGCCTCGCCTCGCCTCGGACCTTCCGGCCCCCGGCGGCCGCCCCCACCCCCTAGCCGTTGAGCGATAAGCGGTGCCGCGGTGCCTTACCGCCAGCGCGGGCCCCTTGGCTAGCACCTTGGCCATACTCTGGATTTTTTAGGGGTGGCGGAGCACGTCGCCTTCGGAAAGTAGCCGTGGCGGAGATGGCGTAAGACAATAATTGCACTCCGATATCGCAAGTGATCTGCTGGAGGATGTCTTTAAGCACGCCATGGCGCGATTGCCTCGGGCCCAACGCCCTAGTGCGGCGTGCGGACCTGACAAGAAGTGCGTGTGCGTGCGTGCTCCGCGGGGGTCGGGGTCGGGGCTCCAATAGCACCGGTAGCGCACTGGGCCATCGAGCACCGAGCACGCGACGCCAGCGGGCACCACGGCCACGGCGCTGTGCTGCTGTCTGCAGTCCCCCAGCACGGGGTACGACAAGGCACCGGGCGTCGTCCCCGCCCCGCAGCCCCGCCCACGACCAAGACGGCGGGCGCATCCCCACGGCGGCACGGCGGCACGGCGGCACGTCGCGGCCCGGTACAGGGCGCAGCCTGGCGCAGCAATGCGCCCACATCGACCCGCGGGGGCACAGCTCGCAAGGAAAGCATCACCATTCTTCATCGCGAGTGACACTAGTCGGAAAGGGGGAGAGAGAGCGCGTCGTGGAAACCCGAGCCCCGCCGGCCCTGGCCTGCCCTGGCCCCGGCCGTGCCCGAGAGAGTGCCTGCTGGCCCCTTGCAAATGACGCACAGCGGCCCGCAGCGCCGTTGTCTGCATGCCGTCTCACGGTCTGACGGGGTGGGACGTCACCGCCACCTCAGCCTCACCAGGTGGATGGACCGAGGCAGGTGCCAAGACTTACCCGTCCTGACCCTGGCCCTCGCGCGCACCAGGGACTCGAAGTACTGGGCGGCGAACGAGTAGATGTCACCCGGCTGGTGGCGCAGCACCTCCCTGGTCAAGCCCTGCAGGGCGGCGTCCATGCCTTCCGGGACGGACAGCTTGACGAACACCCTGTCGACACCAACATTTCACATGTCTTACCGGTTTCTGCCACATCTCATTGTATCGGACCAATTCAATATCGAGTCACTGGGTGGTTACATAAGAAGTCCTGTGAAAATGGTGAACTATTAGAACAAACTCAAGGATGGGCGCCTGCGAACTTCAGGGTAGGCCATCCCGCAAAACACGCGTGCATTGCCCACGCGTTATTGCCTACCTATCAGGCGCCCCATCATCGGTATACCGCTGAATTTTGTCTAAATTAGCACGGCCTTCTTGACGGACTTTTTAGACGATCCCTTAGAGTCACGCCCGGTGTTAAATAGGAGTCTGAAAGTTCGAGTCCTCATTTCGCAAAATACCGGATCCGGATAAAGAAAAGTCCATGAGCCCCTGGACGCTGGATATGCTACGCATGCTACGGCTCACCCTTCGGCCGTGAACCCCGCCACCCTGGCCGGTGACTTCATGGTCGTCGTGCGCATGGAGGGCGTCTTGATCGTGGCAGTCTTCATGGCGTCGCTGGGGCTGCCGCTGCGAGCGCCGGACTGCCGCGGTACGGCCCGGCTGCACCCCTTCGCTGGAGTTCCAGGCCGCACTGGAGTGGAGGCCTCGCTTCAGCGGCGGCCCGGCGGCAGCGGGCGGCGGCAGCGGGCGGCGGCAGCTGGGGTTGGGGGTAGAGCCGGCGGGGTAGGGGTGTCCTTCTCCCCGCTGCCGCCGCTTTGCCTGGCCTTGCAGCCGTGACGCCACCCACCCACAGGCCCGGGCCCCTGGACTCTACCCCCGGTTGCCGAACTAACGCCGCCAGCCGGGTGGGTGACTGCGTTGAGGTGGCTGGCGAGCAGTACTCCGCAGTACTCCGCGACAGCCGTGGCCGTGGAGTATCGACCAAACCGACCCGGTTGTTCGGTCTGCAAGGTTCGCCCTACTGGAAAACACTGCTTACCTTGGCGGCATCCGAGGTCGGATGGGTCGACTACATTTCAACTGTACGCTGACGTTGCTGCACATGCATCGGACGATAGACATTCATACTTGTTGAATGATTAAATTGTGTCGGAAGATAAAAAATTAAGTTGTATTTACAAAGTTACCAAACTAATTACAACAGCAATAACTTCATAACAGTTCATGCACATATAAAATATCATGACAGCTTACCAAAAGACATCTATTACAACAAATTTCATTTAAGTAAACTGAATTAAGGCAGAACTAACATCATAAAAATTCATTCAGAATAGCCAAAAACAGAACAAGACTGAGCTAGAACATAATGCTTCGAAAGAATAATAATTTACATTTTTGTGTACAAACTTACAGAAAAAACTATGTCTCTTTTGATAGCATTTGAAGCTTCATCCATTTTATTACTTAATTTAGGGTCACCATATATCCTGGCTGCGCGCTTCACATCTTGTAGTGTCTCATGAAGCTGTTGAATACAGCGCACTATAATACCTTCCTGGATATCAGTAAGCTCCATTATTTCAGCAAATGGCTGTGAATCACACAAGACAAATTATTGAAACAAAATTTATTTTTAATATTCATTGAATCCACTTTTATGAAACTTTTTACTGACCTTTGCTAAAGCCCATTCATACACAACCTGGACTAATTTGAAGTTGAGTTGATTTTCACTCTCACAACTAGGGTCTTCAGAACCAACCTTATACTCTCTCTCAACATCCTCAATCATCCTGTGGATGCGCTCAATTTCTTCAATGCCCTGTGCACCTCCATAGTTAGAACACAGCAGTCAAACATTGCAAAATAATTTTTAGATGGGGCCTTCTTACCTGTTCAAGACTTTTTGTTAGTGTTTGCTCCCTATCAGTTTTGTGCTGGAAAACTAGGCATGATAGAAGAGCAGCAATTTCTGCTGTTGGTAGATTTGTCAAAACACCATCCATAACTAGTTCAGTGATCATCAATTCATGGCTGCTCATTTCACAAGCAACCTTGCCCTTTAGCTCCACTAAAAAAATTTAAAATAGAAAAAAAGTGTTATTGAAATACTTTCTAGAAGTTTTTTTTAAAAAGGATCAGGATCTTACTTAAATAAAGGTCAATTTCTGCTTACCTGTGTCATGATCATCAATGTAACGAAGTCTTTTCAAAACATTGCGGCGGTTGATATAATCTGGATATAATGTCATGCTTTGATAAGACACACTATATTTTAGGTTTTTCTTTCGTTGCTGCAGTTTCAAGTAAGAATAAACATCTCGAATCTGAAAGGAAGAATGTTATTTATGATAATAAGATAAGGAAATATCTAAGATTTGAAAACAGTAAAAATGTAGTCAAATTCATCTTGCCTCATCTTCTAGATTAGCAAAATTAGTACATGGGTCTGTTGACAGCTCTGATTTAATGTTCTCAAGCCTTCTTATTTCTGGTACTAAATTGATATCATTGACTTTCAGGTCCTGAACTGCATTGAGCCACACAAGAGCATTTTCACCAGAGGCAACTCGATGCATGAGCTGAGATAGATCCTGAACTAACTGTGCACACATTTGACCCACAGGAGCATCCCTGCAACAGTAATAAATATAGAAATCAAGGAAATTTATACATCAAAGCTACAGCTTCTAACAGTTTATCCTACCTGAAACGAGGCATTTGTCTTTTTTCCCAATCTTGTCTGATGTAGGTTACATTTTTCACATCTAAAACCACATTTGATATCTCAAGTATATCTTTTCCTTTCACCAGTATGATTGTATGGCCTCCAGAGCCCTCTGGCACAAAATACTTTTTGGGCCAGGCAAACGATAGAATTTTACTTAGGTCATCACACTCCTCTTCATCTTTCTCAGGTATAGTAGTTTCCTCTAAATTTTGACCAGTATGGCACAAAACTAGCACACGATACACCAAATCTCTTTTAACTATTTCAGTGGCAAGAATAACACCAATTTTGTTGCAATGTTGTTGGTGAGTGACAAGAACAACTCTACCAGGTGTCAGATATTTTCCACCACATCTATCGATTACAGCATTTTCTACATAGTTCCAATCAGATAGAAATTCTAAAGACTTTTTACAAAAGTCAATTAGCAATTTGGTATGTGGAGACACAAGAGACAACTCGCCTTTCTTCTTTATCTCCTCTTCAACAGTCTTCAATTCAGACATAATTTTGTCCCTAGTCTCCTGAACATTTGTTTCCTTGAAACTGCGGGACATCATCTCCTCAACTTTCAAGTTTTCCCTTCTAAGTAAATTTAGCATCATTTTGTAGGTCAGACGGAATTTGGATTGTAGTGCTGTTGGCTTCCCCTTCATCATATTTCTCAGATCAATTTCCTTGGGGATTTCCGCTTTGCAGACAATTATCACATTGCCAACTCGGTCTTTGCCTCTCCTACCTGCACGCCCAGCCATCTGAATATATTCTCCTGGGTATAATTGCCTCCAGTCAATCCCATCAAATTTACGAATTGAGTCAAATATGACTGATCTTGTTGGCATGTTGACACCCATAGCAAATGTTTCAGTAGCAAATAGCAATTTAACCAAACCATCCTGAAATAGCATTTCAACAATTTCCTTTAGAATTGGTAGAATACCACTGTGGTGTATACCAATACCTCGTCTAAGCAAGTCTTTCATTTTCAAAACTTGTGGGAGGTCTCTATCAGATCCCTGTAATTGTTGCACACATTTATGGATAAATCCATCAATTTTGGACTTTTCTGTCCCAACTGTCAGGTCCAGATTTTTCATCTCTTCAGCATTATTATCACAGCGGTTCCTTGAGAGGGTAAATGCTACAACAGGAAGTTCTTCGCGTTTTCTTAAGTGGTCAATTAGTGCTACCCACATTGTCTTTTCTTTATTTTTGTTCCAGTAGGTAGGCTTGGGAGGAGGAGCTCGGCCACCAGGTGGCACTGGTTTAGTCGACGGCTTCTCTTTTCTTGATTGCTCGGCATTACGATATCCCTCAATTAAGAAGTTTTCTTGCCCATCCATGATGCAGAATCTGTCATTTTTCGAGCTGCCACCTGTACCTGTATACAAGAAGTGTTCCAAAGGCACAGGTCTCTTTGGTGTTGTGATTACATAAACTTTTTTCTGTCGAGTGCGACCAACCCACTGGGCAAATTCCATAGTATTAGGGACAGTTGCACTGAGCATCACTATCGAGACAGTGGGTGGCAGCATGATAAGGACTTCTTCCCAGACATGACCGCGGTCAGAATCATTAATATAGTGCACTTCATCAAATATCACATACTCCAAGTCAGGTACCACATCACTCCGACTGTACAGCATAGAGCGTAAGATTTCAGTGGTCATAATTAGGCAGGAAGCAGTTTCATTTATTTTCCAATCCCCTGTGATGAGGCCAACATCACCGAACGTATGCCGAAAATCACGATATTTCTGATTTGATAAAGCTTTTATGGGGGATGTATATATAGCTTTGGTCATATGTTTCATTGACAATGCAATGGCATACTCTGCAACAACAGTCTTTCCTGCAGAGGTGTGAGCAGCTACAAAAACATCACAGCGCTCTTCCAGCTTTATAACAGCCTGCTTTTGAAAAATGTCTAGCTCAAAATCATACTTGTGAGCCATGTTTGGCACACGCTCTTCGAAGTCTGACACTGGTTGTGTAACATCAAGTATCTCAGCCCACTGCAGCTTTGGTCTTAAAGGTACAGTATCTTTGATTTTCAGAACAGGCATCTCCACATCTTTAGGGATTATATCATTTTCCTGGTCTTCATCTTTGACACATTCTGTTTCAGATGCACCAATATTTGAGGACACACTTCCTTTGGAAGAAGTCATCCATTCGCTCAAAAGTTCTTGCTCTCTTTCAACCATATCCATTAAGTTCACAAGGGTGTTGTTTGGATCCAATGTGACTGCAACTGCAGATGCATCTTCATTACTTGGCTTGATTTCTTTCTTATTAACACTCCCCAAACCAATTGGAGTGAATCCATCAGTGTCAAATTCAACTCCGTATGGAAGTCCAGGCGCTGTGGTGCTGAGGTCTGAAATGTAGAAGATTAATAAATATTTTTAGATATGAATGCAAGAATCTTTTTAAAAAAAATCAATGAACTACCTTCATCCAAATTCAATTTTAAATTATTTGTAGATGCTTGGAGATACAAGTCATCTTCATCAAGAAATTGTCCAGCCCAGTGTGGCTCTCGAGCCTCAGCAGATGCCTTGATACCTCCAGTATCTTCATCAATTGCAACTTCTACGAAGTCAATAATCTCCCCAGTGGCAAGGTTTCTTCTAACCTAACCGACAAAAAGAAAGTAGTTAAATGGATTATAAAACTTCAATGAAATACGAAAACACAAGTTCTTTGACAGTAAGCTCCTACCTTCAATGTTTTCCCTGGGGGTGCAGAATCTATATTGAATAGAGTTTGTGGCTGTGGTTTCCGATCCCAATGTTGTTGCATAAAACGGTAGTCATGAATAGGAAGTTTTTCAGGGCAAAGAATGAATTCTTTGAGTTGTTTATCCACAACAGGTAGGACCGGAGGAGGCCCAAAAGGTAGCTAATATTTGAAGAGGGAAAAACAATTTCATTAATTGGAATACAAAACATGCCAGGTGACAAGTCAACAACATGGTGAAGCATCGGAAAATCAATAAAATATGTGAGATGAATTAGATGTGGTCATTCTTCACAGTTTTGTGAAAATGATTTGTTCAGCTAGCCGGACAAGTCAACCCTAATATGTTATCCATGAGACAACGACTTACGTCAACGGCGACGTCCTTCAGAGGCATGATTCCAAGGAAGTATAGGAATCCAGGATGGTGTACGTTGCCACAGAGACAAAGTAGAATATTAAGCAAGTCTTGAACAAAAAAGAGTTGTTGTCTTTTCGTAGTTTCGGCACCCAGCAAGAACAAGCGGCAACAAGCAACAACAACAACTTTTTCGCAAGGACGTGTATGAGAAATACGTGAGCCCGTTAGGCACCGTTGCGTGTATAGCACGTATGAAAAATTCAAAATCCTTTTTTACACAAATCTAGCGCACGCTCACGCTTCTGCTTCCTGTGCAACAAATTATTTCAATTTATTTGAATAAACCTAGGTCAATCCGAAGTAAGTGAAAGCACTGGTTGTGTTAATGATTTCAATGAAGCTCTAAGTTCTACTTTTCACGACTTACTTTTGAAAATCATTGTGTTGTATCAATGGTTTTCATTAGATTGTCCGGGTTTTGTGGGTGACAGTAACCTCTGTTTACAAAGGGTATAACAGCAAAAAAGCGATTAATACAGGTTCTCACAAGATAAAAAATGCATATTCTTGAATGAAGTCAACTATCGGATCAATCTTCATAGAAGCTCAGTGTGTTTCAAAAGGCATTAAATTCTTAAAATGAATCTGTCCCAACAAAACGGGCTACTTTGCGTTTTGTTGTGGCTTGTGTCTTTAATCCACAATTTAACTCCAGGCCTTTTTTATTTTAAAAATTTCTCTTTCTTTTTGGAATTTCTTTACTTACTCTGTGTCTTTTTTTTCAGATGCGTCTCTATGGAAGAATGTGTGGACTGAGTCAAACAGTTATAGCTAATTTCCTCCCTACAAATTTTATTGCCGCACAAAATGCAAGTAAATCTGACACTAGAGTTTATAAAACAATTAGAAATGTTTTAGAAACAAAGAAACAAATGTCCATCTTAGATTGGAGAAAGCTGAGTAAAATTTGTTGTGGCCATGGATTTGGTTATCAAGCATATTATGCTTTAGTCTCTAGAGATCCAAGTATGTCAGAAGTGAGAAAATTGTTTTCTGCTTTTCACCAAGAGAAGATATTTACTCTGATTCTGAAAGCTCAGACATTACAAGTGTTTAAAATTTATGAATCTGAATGTACTGAGGATGACCACAAATTTATTTTAGACACAGTTGAAGAAATCGTCAAAAAGTTCCAAATTCTCACGCCTCAAATAGTAAGGCCAATGCTGTTTGGCGTAGGAGTTACTCCAGAGTGGAAGGAACAGTGTGAACTCTTGCGTTCAAAACTAACCACGGTAAGAAAAATTGAAAATATTGCACTTGTCTGTTTTGATTCATATAGTTGCGTGTTTTTTTTTTTTTTGTTTTTTTTTTGTAACATGTTTTGTTTAAAAATCATGTTTTACCTTTGCAGATCGATTCCTCTGTTTATGAGTTAACAGCACTTGCAGCTTTCCATCATAAAGACTTTAATTATGCATGGGACCAGGTGAGGAAAGCTGCCTCAGTAACTTATGGAGACAATTGGGCGCCTGAGGTAATATTTCCTTTTCAGTTCTGCACAAGTCATGGTGTTTCAATGGTCATTTATCCATACTACCAATATCATTTAATACCATAAGCCTGTGCTGAATTTGTTTTGAATTTGTAGTTGTTTCATGGAATAGTTCAGAGCCACCGACTTCATCCAAAAGAAGGCATTTTGTCAAAGTTGTTTGAGATCATTGAGGAGTATTCCCTCATGCTCCCTGTCGGTGTTGCAGAAGAAATTGATCAAATTTTAAATGAAGACACCAAGACTGTTTCAAGATATTCCACTGTAAGCCTCAGGTATATATGCGTGCGGAAAATTCTCCTATTTGGTAAATAACAAAGTGATTAGTTTCTGATCATTGTTTCTACTTATAACCTGAGCTACAGTGGTCACTGTAGCTGTTGTGAAAAAAAGCTGAGGAAAATTCCATTGACAAGTGAAGAACAGAAAAATTTGTTGGAAAGTGTTGAGAAAAGATTTGACGTCGATTGTAAATTCGTCACTTATGAGGAAAAGGAGCTTCGCCACTTCAAAATGTTTTTGAAGGTGTGCCCTCCCTACACAGTTGTCATCGACGGTGCAAACATCTACTACAGGAATAAGGCTGATTCAAAAGACTTCAACACGGTAAGCCAGTTACTCTTATGTTCTTTTCACAAATTCGGTATTAATGCGGTGACTAAAAACATTCAGTTCTAGGAATTTATTATGAGTGATATCTGTCTTATTTAGTGACAATCCCTTTAATTTCTTCTCTCTCTGAAGCTGTAAAAAAATGCAAAGAATCTTTTCTTAAAGAATCTCTTCTTGCAGGCCAAGAAAGCAGTCAAGCAGCTTGAGGAGGCTGGTCACAAAATCTTACTTATTGGAAGAAATCATATGAAGCAGCATAAACTGTTCACATCCCTCTTCAAGAAACACATAACATATTATGTTAAAGACCGGTGAGCTATCTCGAAAATAAGTCTCAAGTATGATTTTAAGAGAAAAACTCATTGTCACGTACAATACTATCACTACTTTACATTTCAGCTCTGTGGATGATGCTTATGTAATATATGCAGCAGTTTCATCTGGTCCTAATACTATTGTAGTTTCTAATGATTATTTTGGAACCTATTATGCAGACATGCCACAAGAATCACGTTTGGTTTTTAGGAAATGGCAACTGAGTAATCAAGTTGTGTGCACCGGATATTTGGCATCATATTTGGTCAGCATTCTTTGCAGCAAGAAAGTTTCTGAGGATTGATTTTGAATTTTTGGACTAATTTGGTCATTCTTTGTTCTACTCCAGGTATTTCCAGAGATATCTCCCATTTGTCAGAAGTCAGAGGACGGCTCCTCACTTCATATTCCTGTCGTGCCAAATGCAAGTAGACACACATTTGCACCAGCAGGTTGGCTTTGCGTTCAGCATGTGACAACCCAGCAGAAAAAGAATTCTGATAAATTATGGCCAGTAAGAAAATTTGAAGTAGAGGAAACTTCTAACCAGTATGCATTTAGAAACCATGCCCACAGTATCAAACATAAAGTAGGCACAAAATTGGCCAACTCTGTGAGAAATTAAAGAACTGTTATTTAATCTAAAATTTAAGTTGAATCTTAACTTACCATTTGCTATAAGAAAAAACTGGATAATTTAGTTGATTTTCCAGATTTTATAAAATGTTATACCCTTGATCCCAAGGGCATCGCTTTGCTGGGATTCATGTTAAAGAAATAAACGGTACGTTGGAAAAGCTCTGGCTTTTAAAATAAAGAACATCCTTGAACCTCAAGAACCCACATCTAAATGGGGCATGTCACTACTGGAGACATGTTTCATCAAAGAAATTAAGCAACGGAAAATTCTGGAAGATGCCATCTAGGCTTTCGCAAGTTGATAAAATCAATCCTCAACAGACAAGGTAAGGTGAGAGATGGGTGCCCTCCCCACATTCTGCCAATTCCGCCTCCCCACATTCAACTGTGTATGGATGACATATTTCAACAAGTATTATAACTCGATTAAGCTCTAACTTAAATCGTTTTGATAAGGGAACGTCCACCTCTGCCCTCAGTGTCTCAAGGGCAATGTCGCTCCGTTCTGTCTCCCTCCTCTAAGAAAGGCGGGCGAGCGTAGCCAGACCACAAGCAGCCACAGGCCAGCAACGTGAGGCCCGAGAAGCCATGGCATGTGTGGCACAGCGGCTTCGCTGCAGCCCGAGGCACGGTGGCGGTATGGCACGGCGGTGGCGTGGCAGGCTAAAGGTCCGCCCTTCCGCGCTTCGATTTTGAAATCCCATTACGTGAAGGGACGGGGCGCAACCACAGAGGAGGGGCCAACGGGCCAACGGCTGCACAGCGGCGTGGGAGGAGAGAATAAGTCCCGCAATGAATTTATGACGACTGCTCGCCTTTAGAGTACTGCAAAACCTGTGTTACCAACGCAGGGCAGGCTTTTGCCGCTTTTACTCTTGGTTGAGTCATCTAATTATGTTTCTCTCTAAGCACGCTTTAACAGTCTTGGAAGTGGACTTCCCCCTCCACCCTTTTGAGTTTGCTGTTCCGCTCAGCTCGATTTCCGGTGACTCGGCGCAAAGCCGCGCCAAAGTCCGTGGGTTCAAACTGCCTGCGCCCCCCGGCCGGCGTCTCCGAAGCTTGCAATCGGCGCCCTTCGTCGCCTCCGCCTCACCCCATGCACATGACGCAACATCCCCTACTCGACAGCCGAGCCCCCCGACCCGAAGGTTCGCGTCGGGATGGCCGCCCCTCGCGCCGCCGAGTGGTTCGTCTTGCCGGTTCACGCTCGCTGACACGGCTGGGGGGCTGGCGGAGGGTGCATCGCAGGGCGCCCTACGCGGGGTTGCGCGCGGCCGGGGGCGGCTTGGAAGCGGGGGCTCTCCGCTCACTCCCCTAACCGAGCGCCGCCGAAGTGAACCGAGCGAGGCCCGAAGTTTGCAGCGAGCCCCTCTCTCCCGAGCCGCGGCAGGGGGCGGGGACGGGGGCGGTGCCACTAGAAGCGAAGCGGACCAGCGCGCCCGCCAGTCGTGCCGGAACTGAACCGAGCGCACGCTGCTGCCCCGAGAGCGCAGCGTGCAGCACCCGCGCGGCGAGGCGAGGCGAGGCGAGACGCGGCCACCTCGCACCCAGCACCGACGAGGTCCAGGACGAGGTCCAGGACGAGGTCCAGCAAGGCCCGACAGCGCCCACCCCCGGCCGGGCGCGGATAATGCTGCAAGGTAAGCGTCGGCGTGCCCGTCCTGACCGTCGCGCTGGCCGGTGCAGTGCACTGCCGTGGACCCGGGGCGAGCCGCTGAGCCTCCCACGATCCCTCGGGTAAAGCCAGGGGTCGCACAGTGGGTCAGAAGACCGGTGTCCGCGGGCAGAACTCTGGCGCTGTTTCCACCTCCAGAGTCACTCCGTCGTGCTCGAAGCAGGCGTTTGACATCGGCCATGGGTAGCACTGCGTACGAGGAATCCATTGATGGGTCACACGGTCCGGGTAGAACGACTCAGGAGAAGAAATGATCCCCAGAGTTTTGGCCGCCAACATGGGTCTTGCGGCCTACTGTGGGCCCGGCCGGCTCCCAGACGAAGACGTTACGCCGTTACGCGCGCACTTGTACGCCGGCAGGCAGGACCAGGGATAGGGCCAGGCGGTGCCGCGTGACCTCCGAGGGGTGGGTGGTGGCGGGGCGCGGGGCGGCGCAGGGCGGCGCAGGGCTGGGCCCGGCAGGCCGTGGCCGTGGGGCATTTCCCCTGCGAAACAATTGGAGGGGGGGGGATGAAACCGCTGCTGGAGCCTGCTGGAAGTGCTGGAAGCAGGCCGCTCAATCCGCCAACGCTTCCAGAACGCCTCCAGCGTCCTCAGCGCAGCGTGCACGCGCGCACCCGCGGGCGTCGGCGCTATCGCATCGGCACGCCGCACCTATCACGCCTGGCCGCGGCCCGCGGCTAAGCCCTCGTGGATCGGCTCGCCCACCATGAACACGGCCTACTGCAACTCCATCTGGACGGCCAGCCAGTGCGCGTTCGGCGGGACGAGCCTCGTCGCGGCGGACTGAAATGAAAATGAAATAAAGATGACGGACCGCTTTGGGCGCCTCGTTCCCCCACCCTGCTTGGCCGCGACAGACACAGCCATTTGCTTCCGGTACAGGTCTGCGCACTTTGACAAAGGCAAAGCAGGGACAGTCCGGGACAGGCCGTTGGCGGGGAGTGTTCCTTTATTCCTCTCCACTTTGCTTCTTTTTTTGGTCGGGAGGGAAATGTCAGAGGTAGCGCTGTGTGATGAGTGAAAGGGCGACAGAGGGAGAGCCCTACCCCCCCCCCCCCCCCCCCCCCTTCTCGACTCCACCCCCCGCGCCCCCCAGGGGAGGAGAGGGGAGGGGCGCATTATCGCGGAGCGCCAGGCAGGAGGCACGGTGGGCCAGAAGACCGGTGTCGGCAGCCACATAGCTCGAGGTACTTTTCGACCTTCGCAGAGTCCTTCAATAATGCTCGAATCGGAACTTCAGACCCCTTTAACGCATGTCCCTTTTCACGGACTCCGTCGCTGGGGCCATCGTTCGAGTCGTGCTCTGTCAAACGACCTGCTGAGTGCTGAGGCTGAGATGTGGCCGTCGGTGTTGCTGGGGCGCGCCGGGGGCCGGGGGTGCGGGATGCAGGCCGGGGGTGGCTGTCGCAGGCTGTCGCTGTGCCCACGTCATCGACCCGCGGCCAGCCTCTCGGCACGCCACGCGGACGAGTGACGTCCTCGTTTGACCCGAACCAAATGCACCGGCTCCACACGACGCAGGAACATGCCATCGTCAATTTGTTATCAGCATGTTTTTTTTGAGGGGGGGGGGGGGGGGGTGCGGGAGGGTATTTAATTTCGATTTTACACTGATAATCAAGGAATGTGACGTCACGTTGAAAAGAACGTGACACGTGTCACGTTCCTTTCACGTTCCTTTCAATACTGTGCCACGTTCATTTGAATGTGACATCGAGCCTGGTTCTCGCTTCGGCCAGCCCAAGCCCCATCCAATTCACGTTCAAACGAATGTGACACAGTATTCTAAGGAACGTGACACGAGTCACGTTCTTTTCAACGTGACGTCACATTCCTTCATTATCAGTGTAATCGAGACCGGAGTTGGCAAGTCGTCACGCCTCCAATTTAACTTGTCGCGGCTTATTTGGGTGGGAGCTATCACTGGGGTTACACAACGCCGGCCGGCCGGTCGATGCTGCCCGCGGGCCATGACAGGCATGAGCCCATGAGGTCCGCCCATGAGGGTCCCATCGGGCTCTGCCGGGGTGGTCCCAGCGGGGCGGGGCCGTCCTCGCGTAACACTCGGTACAGTACACTGCCTGCATAACAAACGCGAAATAGTGCGGAATAACACAAAACACTGTAGTGGGCGCATGGCACGTCATAAGGGTGCGTGCGATGAAACCATATTGCGGACGTAAACGCACAGTGGGCCAGCCAGAACGAGCCAGAAGACCATCGGCGGCGGCCAAAACTCTGCGCAAGGTTTCATCTCCCGCGTTTCTTAAAAACTTGAGTTGGATTCAAAGCGTCTGACGCCCCACGGATCCGGATCCGAACAGTAGGAATCCATTGACTGACTGGGTCGAGGGCTATTCAACGACTCTGGAGATGAAAACGCGCGCCGAGTTTTGCCCGGCGGCCCACTGTGCTCTGTGACGGCTGCCTGCTTGTGTGCGGCGGTGCGCGGTGCGCGGTGCGTCAGCCTGGGAGGTAGGCCACCGCCGGGCGGTGCACGCTGCGCTGCGCTGCGCTGCGCTGCGGCTGCCTACCCTCCAGGCGCTCTGCCCCTTCGCGACCAAAGTCAACAGATCAAAGGGACGGGTCGCTGTCGATGCCGCCCAGCAGACGCCGCTGCTGTTTGCACCCCCCCCCCCCCCCCTCCCTCGGCCGCTGTAGTGGCCCAATACAGCCCCGGACGAGTCCAGGCCATTCGTGCGCAGGGTTGGTTGACACGAATCCGATGCGCGCTGCGCGCTCTGTGTGGCTCGGATCGAAATGACGGGGAGACGTCCACTGGGGTGACGAGGCGCCGTATCCCGGCAACAGAGACCTATCCGTATAGGAATTGCCGCACAGATAAGTATTTTTTGCCCGGAGGACACAAAGGCCCAAGGGCGGCGCGGCGCGCAGCGGGCCAGAGGACCGGTGTCGGTTGCCAATAAAACTCCGGGCATGTTCTTCTCGCCGCCAGTCGTCAATCGAGCGTTTGACCCCGCCAATCGATTTCTCGTGGAACAAGGCAGCCCTTGACAATGACGCTCGATTCGACCTCTATTTCACGACGCGGGAGATGAAAAACATGCCCAGAGTTTTGGCCGCCCTCTGGGCCCTCTGTGTGGTGGTCTGCGGCGTATGGCCACGAAGGCCGTGGTGACGATGGACAGTCCGGAGCTGGACGCACACGCGCGGGGGGCGTAAAATGTAAGGGGTGGGAGGACTGTGACCCACCGCATCCCCTACTCTCCCCTACTCTCCCCTCCCCTTCCCTCCCCTCCGCTCCGCCTCGGGAGCGCAATTTTTGCATGCGTCCCCTGCCATCGTCCCTTGCGTCTCTGCACGCCCGCAGTCGACCTTCCTCGGGGCTGCTGTGCCCGGGCGGGGGCAACGTTAACAAAGGAGTGCTATCCAGTTAAAGGTTTTACCTGAGGCTCCTGGTCTTGCGATGAAAACGGGCTTCAAAACAAAGGCAGAGAAGCCTCCCGGCAACGAGGACCTATCTGTATGGCAAATTGCTTCACAGATAGGTCTTTGTTGCCGGGGGGCGTCGAAATGGCGCGCCGCCCACGGAGCGCCACCCGATTGGACCGGATGGACGCGGGAATTGGAGCGCTTTGGGTCGTTTCGCTTTCCGTCCACGTCCGCGGCGCGTGGCAACGGCCTGGCGGGGCGCACGGCGGGCCAGAAGACCGAAAACTCTGGACTCGTTTCCATCTCCAGAGTCGTTAAATGGCGCTCCGAATGGAGCGTCTGGCTTCAACGGATCCATCGTTCGCAGAGTAAGCTGTAGTCGGGGTGGTGCTGTCTCTGCCTATTTCATGACTCTGGAGGTGGAAACGTGCCCGCAAAGTTTGGACCGGTGACACCGGTTTTCTGGCCCACTGGGCGGGGGTGTGGCCGTGGCGCCGTGGCGCTACACGGCGTCGGAAACACGCGGCTCCTCGCCAGCCTCGCGCCTCGCCTCCCCGGAGCGGATTCTTTTAATTTTGCACAGCGCTGGGGCAAACAATCAGCCCTCTTGTCTGGGAGGAAAGGGGGAAAGGGGTGGTGGAGGGGAGTTGGGGGTGGGGGTGCTCTCGATTCCAAGTAAGGAAAGCCGTCGTCCTGCCGCCGCGCTTTGCGAGTCTGCGGCCTGCGGCCCAGGATAATCTGTATCCTGATTGGCTCGTGTGGACAGTGGCGCGGCGCGGCGAGCGTGTAGCCAACTTTGGGAAGCAAATTAGTTGGTAGTTGTGAGGGCTGGGGGCTGGGGGTGCTTCGCGGAGCTGCCCCCCCCCCCCGCCCCCCCCCCCCCCCCCCCCGCCCCCCTCGCCCGCTCCCGCTCAGATTGCCTTCATGCTCCGCACACGGCTGGGCACGGTGGTGGGGTGCTGCGGGAGGTACTCTGTTTCTCGGATCAGCCGAGTTTTACAAGCGCTTGCAGCAGTATTTTTAAAAATTGACCTTCACTTTTGCGATTTTGTTTTTTGAAACTTGTTGCCGATTGTATGCGCGTTCTGAGATATTTATGGTATTTTTTTTTTCTAGGTTCCATCTGAAACTCATGATGGAAGTGACGTGAATCTGGCTGTGCTCGCAGGTGCAGACGGTGACCCTACCGCCCACACCATGACGAAGAAGTTCGAGTTCGACTGGCAGATCCCCGTGCCGCAGCCGCTGCTCGACGGCTGCGTGTTCGACCGATGGACGGACGAGGGCGGCGTGGAGCCGGCATGCCTCTTCAAGGTGGACGAGTTCGGCTTCTTCATCTTCTGGAAGAGCGAGGGCAAGGTGGGCGTCGCGGGGCGAAGACCGGTTCACAGTGGGCCAGGAATGGGTGAAGGCAGCCAAAACTCTAGGCATGTTTTCCTTGTCGAATGTCGTTAGATAGTGCTCGAATCCATCACATGACCCTATCAATGGATTCCTTTTTCCCAGAGCAATCCATTGATGGGGTCATACGCTCGGTTCGAGCACTATTTAACGACTCTGAAGATCAAAAGATGCTCAGAGTTTTGGCCGCCAACAATGGTCTTCTGGCCACCGTGTGGGTCCTTTGTAGTTGAGGAAGCGGGGAGTCATTGACGGTGTGCGTCTCCTGTCCAGGATGGCGACGTCATCGAGCTGTGCCAAGTCAGCGACATCCGTGCCGGCGGTCTGCCCAAGGTACAGTGACACTTTCTCATCCATATTCATTGTATTCCCTCGCCTCGGAAAAGCAGTTCAAAAACGGAAATTATTGCTTCAAAGCTATCGCGTATGCGCGCAAATAAAAATCCTAGAATGACCAATTTGTAGAGATTGAGACTGCAACAAGTTGCACAACAAATACTCTCTCCACAGGAAATGAAACTGACGGAGAAACTGCAAGCAAAACACGGCACCGACTTGGAGGAGAAGTCGCTTACCATCTGCAGCGGCACGGACTACATCAACATAAACTACCAGCACGTCGTGTGCCCAAACAGCGAGACGGCCAAGGTAACGACGAGTCCTCTTTGCCTTTCTGAGCCGAAACAACTAACCATTCCGCAATTGTCGTGGCCGGGCCACTTTTTGTCCCGTCTTTTCTTATTTTAGAATAATAAAAATAATGACCAAGGACGGGCACATAGGATGACCCATGCTGTGCCGATGCATATCGCTACTTTTCCAGTAATGTTCCCCCCCCCCCCCCTTTTCTTCTCAGAAATGCTGAGTTGGGTTGTAACAAAGGCATCGACCAAGTCAGAGTAGGGCGGGTCTGGGCGGCTGGGCGTCATGCAAGTGCACTGGTCGACGTGTTCGTGCAACAAATGCGCATCTGTACAGGAATTGAAATACTGATACGCTTTTGTTGCACGGACACGTCCTGGGCTTCGCTGAGGCCACCCCCCGCGCCAGGCTTCACGAAGCCGGTGAGGGGCAAGGGGGAGGGGGAGGTGCCTCCGTAACACGACCGCGCCCCCCCCCCTCCCCCACACACACCCCGGGGGGGATGGGGGATGCACATCATGTTCATAATCTCTGGGGACCCGTGTTCGGAGACTGATCTTATGGGGCTAGCGTCGCGCCCCAGGCACTATGCAATACACGACAAGGGTGATTTTTTTGGTTCTTCACGCTCTTCCACCATTTAGGGGCTGTCTCAAATATTGTCTGCTTCAAGAAATGGCTGCTTTCGGGGTGTCTTCCCTCGTTCTCAAGTCGGCGTTGTGGTTTTCAGGAATGGGTTGACGGCCTGCGGGCGATCACGCACAACATTAAAGCTAGTAACGTGTGCCCCATGACGAATTTGAAGAAGCAGTAAGTGCGATTCACGGGGCTGTACTGCTGTACATAGTGCCCAAGGAGCGATAGCGCGATAGCAGTGCGTGCACTAGTGTTCGCCGGATCAGCGGCATTGCATCTTTCTCTCTCTCTCCTCTCACTCACTCTTTCACTCGCAAGAGGACCTTACATGTCCTCCATTTTTTTTACTTTACTGCGTTCTTTCTTATTGCGTACATAGTGCCTAAAGTTTCTTTTTCTTTTCACAGTAGAGTAGAACACATTGACTTCAGATGAAATACTCGCAAATACTGCTACTTTATAATTATTGCTCTTTACTTTCGCGGAATGAAAGCCTAGTGAACTAGTATTGTTTGACGTTCCGCAGATTGCATGGCATGTGCGACGTAAGCGGTGGAGACGGGATGGAAACCTCTCGGGGGTCTTTGACGCGTCGGTTTTCTTGCGCTGCTCTGCTTCCATCAGACTTCCTGAGATTGACTCTGACTTTCTGTTCCGCTGTGCATGCGTAGACCTGGCAGGCCGGCTTGCGGAAGATCACCCATAACAACAAGATCAACAACATTTGCCCGCGGACCAGTCTCATGAAGCAGTGAGTGATGAGGTGGACCGTCATGAGACCGTCATGGCTGTCGAGCACTTTCCCTTCGACGCGTCCGTGCAACAAAGGCGTATCTGTATGGCAATCTCTGTGCAGATACGCCTTTGTTGCACGGACGCGTCGCCTTGCTTGCTACGAGACCTCCCACTCCCCTCGCGTGCTGCCTACGGTGACTCAAGCACATATGGACGCCTAGTAAAGCGTAAATTAATTAGTTCGCAAATAAAGGGCAGTTTTAGTAAACGTAAATAACCGTCATGAGATGCAGCAAGAAATACGGCGCCATTAAAAATAAAATAAAACATAAAAAATACGACAATGATTCTTGTGCAGTGCGCTGCGGAACTGACCCGCCTATTGTTTCCCGCAGTTGGATGCGCCTCAAGATGCTGACGGACGCCAAGGGCCTGGTGCCCGTCAAGGTGATCGCCAGGACCTTCGCGTCGGGCAAGACGGAGAAGCTGGTGTACCAGTGCCTGGCCGACCTGGAGCTCCCCAGCGGCAAGGCAAGCCACGCATTCACAGTCACAATGGGACCTGCAAGTCTGAATCTTGATGTTAATGGAACCCTTATCCGCTTGCAGAACGACTCCATCGAGCCGGACGCCTTCACGTTCGACAAGTTCTACACCCTCTACCACAAGATCTGCCCGCGGAACGACATCGAGGAGCTGTTTCAATCCGTGTAAGTCATTTGAACCCGACAAAAAATGGAACTGGACCAACTTCAAACCAAAAAAAAAGGAAAAATTTCAACAAGTATGTTGTTGATGTTTTTTTGTTGTTGTTTTTGCAGCACCCAAGGCAAGAGCGATACGATCAACATCAACCAGTTCGTGGACTTCATGAACGAGAAGCAGAGAGACCCTCGCCTTAACGAAATCTTGTACCCGCTCTACGATGAGAAGCGTGCCACGGAGATCATCGAGACTTACGAGCAGAGCGAAGAGATCAGAGCCCAGCGTGAGTGCAGCTAGGGGGTGCGGGTCTCGCGACCGGGCAACAAAGACCTATCTGTGCGGCAGTTCCTATACAGATAGGTCTTTGTTGCCCGAACACGTCATGTGGCGGTTATTTCAAAAATCGTTTCTGTCATCTCAGGCAAGATGTCCAAGGACGGGCTCATCAGATACCTCATGTCCGACGAGAACGCGCCGGTGTTCTTGGACCGCCTGGACATCTACATGGACATGGACCAGCCCATGTCCCACTACTACATTCAACTCGTCCCACAACACGTACCTGTCCGGCCGGCAGTTCGGCGGCAAGTCGTCGGTCGAGATGTACCGCCAGACCCTGCTGGCGGGGTGCAGGTAAGTGCGCAGCGCACACGCGAGTTTGCCAATGCCCAGCAACAAAGGCCTATCTTTTGAGTCGTTGCCGCACAGATAGGTCTGTGTGTGTCGACTTTTCCGACTTACCTTTCCCGTTTCTGTGCGTTCCAGGTGCGTTGAGCTGGACTGCTGGGACGGCAAGGGGGAGGACGAGGAGCCCATCATCACCCACGGCAAGGCCATGTGCACAGACATCCTCTTCAAGGACGCCATCTACGCCATCCGCGACTGCGCCTTCGTCACCTCCGAGTACCCCATCGTGCTGTCCTTCGAGAACCACTGCTGCAAGACCCAGCAGTACAAGATGGCCAAGTACTGCGACGAGATATTCGGCGACCTCCTGCAGACCGAGCCTCTGCCCGATCACCCAGTACGCATAATGGACTCTCAGTAGTGACTCCTCAAATACAGGGTTTTCTTTTCAGTGTATCAATAATTTGGGGATGGTAAGGGTAAGGGCACTCTTCGGGAATCATATTTTATACCACTGGACTAGTGGGCGCAAACGTTGAGATGCGGAGGTAATTGGTGTTTTGTATGAGCTTCCGCGCCGGTGAGATAGGCAACCCACAGCACGTGCCGGTGCAGCTGGCTGCCTACCTCACCGGCGCGTCAGGCAATTTGAACGGGTACCTGAAGTTCCTGCGCACAACCCTGAAGGACCTGCCTGGATGACCTCCCCATCCCCTCGAACCTCCTGCGCGGCATGTGGTTCCAGCAGGTCCTCCAGGGTGGTGCGCAGGAACTCCAGGTACGTGGGGCCGTTCAAGTTGCCTGACGCGCCGGTGAGGTAGGCAGCCCGCTGCACGGGAAGCGCTATGGGTTGCCTGACCCGCGCTGGCGCGGAAGCTCATTACAAAACACCAATTACTTCCGCACCCAAACGTTTTGCGCCCACTCCAGTGGTGTAACATGATCCCCTAAGGGTGCCCCTAACTACCCCCAAATTCTTGACACACTGAAAATAAACACCCTGTATTTTATGGGGCAGTGTCCACCAGCTAGGATTCCAGATTATAAACGGCTTTATTAACTTTTTTTTCCGTTGCAGCTGGAGCCAGGCGTCCCCTTGCCGCCGCCGAGCGCGCTCAAGCGCAAGATCCTGATCAAGAACAAGCGCCTCAAGAAGGAGGTGGAGCAGCGCGAGCTGGAGCTGTTCCGCCAGGGCCAGCTGGTGCTGGACGACGAGGAGAAGGAGGACGCCTCGGCGCCCGCCGCCCCGCCACCGGAGGAGAAGAAGGTGCGAGAGAGAGAGAGAGAGAGAGCTGGCGACGTGACAACAGAGGCCTATCTGTACAGACCATTGCCATACAGATACGCCTTTGTTGCGCGGACACGTCGTCGGGTGATTTGTGCGCTTTGCTGTCGAGGCGGTCTCTTTTTTGTTGTTGTTTTTCTTCTTGCAATTGAGACGGGGTTTGTTTTGTTGTGCCTCCACCCTTGCAGGAGGAGGAGGGGCTCCCCGACGCGCCGCCCCCCGTCCAGCACACGGGCTCCACCACCAACGTGCACCCCTGGCTGTCGTCCATGATAAACTACGCGCAGCCCGTCAAGTTCGCCGGCTTCGACGTGGCCGAGGGTGAGGATGAGGACGGCGGGGAGGCTGTTGCGGCGCGCCCTTGGCCCCGGCGACGTGTCCGCGCAACAAAGACCTATCTGTGCGCCAATTACTATACGGATAGGTCCTTGTTGGCGAGTTACGTCACCAGGGCCTATTGAGCTTGCTGCTATGTATCCTGGCAAAGAGCCGAACGTGATTTAGCTGACCATGTGCTTCCAGAGAAAAACATCCATCACAACATGTCGTCCTTCGCGGAGACGGCCGGCCTGGGCTACCTCAAGGGGCAGGCCATCGAGTTTGTCAACTACAACAAGCGGCAGATGAGCCGCATCTACCCCAGAGGCACCCGCGCCGACTCCTCCAACTACATGCCACAGGTTGGGGCGTTTGTCCTAGTCCCAGCTGGGATGTAGCTGTGAAAACAAAAAACAGAGTCCACGGCCCCCTCCCCTGCGCAGGTGTTCTGGAACGCGGGCTGCCAGATGGTGTCACTCAACTTCCAGACGTCGGACCTGCCCATGCAGTTGAACCAGGGGCAAGTTCGAGTACAACGGCAACTGCGGCTACCTGCTCAAGCCGGACTTCATGCGGCGCGCGGACCGCAGCTTCGACCCCGTTCGCCGAGTCCCCCCGTGGACGGCGTGATCGCCGCGCAGTGCGCCGTGCAGGTGATCGCCGGCCAGTTCCTGTCGGACAAGAAGGTCGGCACCTACGTCGAGGTGGACATGTACGGCCTGCCCACCGACACCATCCGCAAGGAGTTCCGCACCCGCATGGTGCCCGCCAACGGCCTCAACCCCGTCTACAACGAGGAGCCCTTCTTGTTCCGAAAGGTGAGGCAGAGGGCCGGAAGATCTGCGCACAGTGGCCAGACACCGGTTAGGGCGGCCAGAGTCGTTAGATAGTGCTCGAATCGAGCGGATGACCCCATCAACAGCTTCCTTGTTCTGAGAGCAATCCATTGATGGGGTCATACGCTCGGTTCAAGCACTATTTAACGACTCTGGAGGTCGAAACAGGCCTAGGGTTGAGGCCGCCTTCTCCGGTCTCTGCCCACTGTGCGGCCTCCGAAGTCGTCGACCAGGTGGGTAATCCGCGTGCTCCTGTCAGGTGGTGCTGCCCGACCTGGCGGTGCTGCGCTTCGGCGTCCTTCGACGAGACCGGCAAGCTGCTGGGCCAGCGCATCCTGCCGCTGGACGGGCTGCAGGCCGGCTAACCGCCACATCTCGCTGCGCACGGAGGCCAACTTCCCCATGTCGCTGCCCATGCTGTTCTGCAACGTCGAGCTCAAGATCTACGTGCCCGACGGCATGGAAGGTACCCGCGCCGACACGGCCAGTCCCCACTGAATCCTACCAAACCGCTCGACATTTCCTGTCAAAACTTGAACTCATGAGGTGTTTCGATCCGATCCAGACTTCATGGCGGCGCTGTCCGACCCGCGCGCCTTCCTGTCCGCGCAGGAGAAGCGCACGGCGCAGATGGAGGCCATGGGCATCGAGGCCACGGACATCAACACCAAGGACCTGGTGCCCAGCTCGGGCGCCGTCAAGAAGGGCTCCAAGTCGGGCCAGAAGGGCGGTGGCGCGGCCGGGGCGGCGGCTGAGAAGAAGGAGGGTAAGATGGCGGCCGCGGTCCGAACGACGTTGACTCGACGACGAATCGATGGAGTGTCCGTTGATCCGACGTCGATCCCACGTTCTTTCGATCATTCTTTTCATGAGTCGTTTTGCCCGCAGAGGAGCTCAAGCTGGAGGCGCTGACGGTGGAGACGCTGCGCGATGAGAAGGGCTTCCAGAAGACGGCCAAGAAGCAGCACAAGGAGCTGGACGCGCTGCACAAGAAGAACGCCAAGGAGCGCCTGGCCGTGCAGAAGGCGCAGTGCGCCGCCATCGAGAAGCTGGCCAAGGGGCGGAGGTAAGTCCAAGGAGATCAAGTCAAAATGACCTCAAAATGACTTCACAATGACTTCAAAATGACTTCAAAATGACTTCAAAATGACCTCAAAATGAGCATGTAACGACCCTCAAAATGACAAGACGTCAGAATAATCCTAAAATGGACCCCTATTTGGACGTCATTTTGACTTGATATTCTTTGCTTTGGAGGCAAAACCACTCGCAGCCCAGCCGAGTTAACTGACTCAATCGAGGGGGGTATTCACTCTCGAAAACTGTCAACCATCCATTACCTTTCCGGAACTATTACACCAATTACACCTATTACACCTTTTATTACGGGCCAGGAAGTTTTAGCGTAAAACAAGCATTTTTGACGATTTTGGACGGTTATAATTTTCATGAGCATGCTCTAATGAGTGCCCTTTACTTCGTGCAGCTTCTTGTAGGCTTGACGCTGATCCATTAGAACCGAAAAGCTTTTCAAAAAGTTTCAAAGGCAACACTGGTCCAAACAGACACAAAATTGACACTTATTTTTATGACTCCTCGCGATCATTACCAATTACATTACAAAAACTATTACAGATCATTACACAGCGCACACCCGACTATTACCTGAGTGAATACCCCCTCGGACTCAATGCCTGTTTGTTCTCGGTCGGCGCGCAGCAAGGAGGAGTGCATGTCCGACCCCGTGATCCGCAAGCTGGTGCAGGAGCAGACGGCGCAGTGGTCGGAGATGGTGGAGCGCCACCGCAAGGCCGAGTGGAGGGCCATGCGCCAGCAGGTGGCGGACCAGGAGGAGATCCTCAAGGCCCTGCTCACCACCACGCAGGCCTCGCAGGTCAAGGCGCTCGAAGCCAAGCACGAGAGGTGAGCGACGACGTAGTATCTGTACAGCAATCACTGCGCAGATACGTCGTTGTTGGGGGGAAAGCGGGTATTCCTCAGTAGGAAAGCTGGTGGGGAAGTTCTCGTTGGTTAATGGCGGTTTTTTTTTCCCTCGCGATAGAGACTTGAAGGAAATGAACACCAGGCAGGCTAAGATCTCCGTGGAGACCATGAAGGAGGTCGCCAACGACAAGACGCTCAAGACCAAGGGCGACAAGGACCGGCGGCTGCGGGAGAAGAAGCAGAACAACACCAAGAAGTTCATGGAGGAGCGCAAGATGGCGCAGATGAAGCAGGGCAAGGACAAGGAGAAGCTCCGGAAGAAGCACGAGAAGGAGACGGAGGAGCTGACCAGGGACGTGCAGAATGTGAGTTGGGCAGCTCATTCCTGAGTTTAATTTCAAACTTAAACTACAGTGAGAGAACTTTTTTTAAAAATATTTTGGTTTTTTTTTCAGCTTGTGAAGATGTATAACAATGAAGAAGCAGAGTACGACTTGGGATCCAAAGATGAATTCTATGCGTAAATATCATTTCGATGTAAGAACCCGCCTTCTTCCTGGAGTGGCCTAACTGGTTGGCCTAATTATTCCTCTGCAACGGCTGCAAAATGTGCGCAGTCGGCAGAAATTTAAGCCAGAATTTCTTCAGGGAAGGTAAAATGGGTCGCTATTGTAGTGAATGAAAATTCTCAATCATAATCCCACTTGACGCCGTTTGCGGTGCGATATCACGCTACTTAATGAAGTATGCACTCACAGAACGAAGTTTGCTGAGAACATACGAAACACGAATTGAGGTGATATTTGAAAATTGTTTTCATATTGTGATATTAATTTAATAGTTATTTATAAGAATTCCCTTTTGAGAAGCCATTATTTACAAGTAGTCACCCTCTTTTACAAGCCGAATAATTCTTTGTACTCGAATTTTTCCCAGTTAACATTCCCTTTTTTTAACTTAGTAAATTATTTAATTCTATGGTAACGGTTACACCTTGGTCCAAAGTTAGTATTTTAGATAGCGTAACTTAAGTGTCATCTACCAGCCTTTCACACCGAGTTTTCAGTTGATTCATGTCGTTTAAATGTGTTGTTTGACGTGGACGAACATTTTCCCGCGCTCTTAACACGAACGTTGGAGCCTAAAGTACGGTCATCTTTTCACCCGCGAAGCACGAGTTTCCGTGGTGTTGTGCGTCGCAGCCCGAGGCACAGATGCGTCCCACGGCGTGTGCCCGTAGCTTGGCAGCGTCAGGTAGTGACTAGTAGTGCGGTTTAATTTTCTGGTAGAAAGCTTA
>JAQQBG010000352.1:10000-20000 GCA_032199755.1 Ambrosia artemisiifolia | reverse complement strand
ATTGTCATAACCTGCATTTTCCAACAAAATCGATCCATTTAAACCATGATCATGAGCAAGTACATAAATATACTCCTGAAAGATAAGCGGATATAAGAAGTAGTGAGATCTATCTAGTCCTAAATAGCTTTGGAATTTCTCCATTTGAAATTCTATTTAAATGAAAGGTAGAGGATTTTGGGGGTTATAAATGATACATAGTGCGATACAGTCAAAACAAGGTATTATAGTACAAACCGAATAGATACCTCGGATACAGATAAACTTATAAACAGATTCTCTATCCTCTCTTTTTCCATTTAAAATGAAAATTAAGTATTTATGTTCGTTTTCATTATAGGATAACAAGATGATTAGAAATCCTTTACTTTTTTCAACCCAATCGCTCTTTTGATTTTGGAAATTTTTGAATCAATATACTGTTTCTGATACACATACTTCTCCATTGTGGAATGGAGAGTGGTAATATTTAGGATTCATTCAAAAATCAAGAATACATTCCTGGGAGAAAGCCTTCCCGTATTGGGTACTAATCTTTTTTTAACGTCTAATTAGATCGGGTAATCATTCAAATTAAGAACGGAAGCTCGTTGCTTTTTCTTTCCCTATAATAAAAATGAAATGAATTGAAGCCATGGGGCCCTATCCATTTATTAATTCGACCCAACTTGAAATTGACTTCGATTTGCTCCCTTTGAATAATTTCAATTTTAAATGAAGGCTTTGTATCGAGCCGGAAAGAATAAAATATTCTCAGAACTCTTAATTGATACGACATGCTATTTTTTCCATTCATTCCCTTTCAGGATCAGTCGTGGTCTTCCAAACTTTACCGATGGTATGGACGAATCCCTCGCTTCATCTAAATGTGTAAAAGATCCTAGCCGCACTTAAAAGCCGAGTACTCTACCGTTGAGTTAGCAACCCAAATAGAAAAAGTGTATGTAGATACAATCAGAATAAAACAAAATGATTAAATCAAAGCATTAATCTACGAAATAAAAAAAATATCTAAAAAAATTTTTAATCTATTTGGAACATAAAAATGACTAAATCAGATGAAAAAATAAAAAATTTCCCGATAAAAAAAAGAAATAAAAAAATGTAAAAAATGCTGGACCATCCCCTATTTCTATTTCTATGTTATCCACTTTTTCAATAAAAAATCCGAGTAGCAAAGCTAATCCAACGAACCCATCATTTGAATCAACAGGTAAAAAAGAAAACCTACGGGACGGAAATAAATAGAGCTGCTTATCACGATGAATTATATTTGTTCGATACAATATTGTCAATATAAAGGTTAATAAAAGAATACGATAGAAAAAATACAAGAACTAAAATTGAAATAATAGTAAAAAAAAAAAAAAAAAAAAAAAAAAGACTTGTGTTGGATTGGCACTGCATACGCATATATACTAAAATTTTTAGGTTTTTAGTTTAGATGGAGAATAAATAAAGAAAAAGTAGAAAAAGGATTTATGCAATCAATAGTGTATTGAATCCATATATAATATAATCAGTCGAATAAAGAACTTCGATTCCTTGTTTCTTACTTGGTATTAGAGTTCGAATGAAAACCACCGGATTGCAGGTTGCAGGTAATGACATCATTTTCTATTTTGTAAGGATCCATCAAATAAGGTTTCCTTAGAAAAAGATTCTACAAAAGCAATGATAAATAGATACGAATAGAGCAAGAAAAGAAGGAAATAAAAAAACATAGTATAGAAAAGATATCCAAAATGATATAGAAATCACTATCCTATCCTTAGTTTTTATTTCCTTAAGTTAATTGAATTTCGTTTGATTAGGGCAAAGTTCCTTAAAAACCTCTGCCTTTTTTAAAATATCCTGAACAGTTCCTGTAGGCTGAGCGCCTTTTTCAAGGAAATAGAGAATCGCGGGAACGTTTAAAGAAGTTTGATTATTGATAGGATCATAAAAACCCACTTTCCGAAGATCTCTTCCTTCTCTTCGAGATCGAACATCAATTGCAACGATTCGATAGACGGCTCATCGGGATAGATGTAGATGAAAAAGAACCCCCCCTAGAACCGTATAAGAAGTTTTCTCCTCGTACGGCTCGATCAAAAATGATTCGAAGTTTTGTCTATGGATAAAATTAGAATAAATAGTAAAGGAATCCGTAAAATAAATTAGTCTATAATTTAACTCATAGTCCTTTTTATTTAGCTTCCTTCCTGAAAAAAAAAATCATTTGTACTCATAACTCAAGTTCAATAATTCTCAAATATCTTAAAGAAATTAAGATTTTAAGAAATTCATATTTTTCTTTTTTTGAGTGGTCTTTAACCCCCCCCTTTTTCGTCTCATTTCAAATATATTTGGATTCTTTATTTGGATCCGTGAGGCAATTGAAGTGGTGTTTCCTTGTTCTGGGATCCTTTATCTTGGTTTTAAATCATTGGGTTTAGACATTACTTCGGTGCTTCTTAATCCTTTCAAAATGGTAGCAACATACCCCCTTTTTTGATTTCTTTCTATCAAAGAATCATACCGATGGTTGATTCGTGCGCGATACACTGTGGATCGAAAAAGTTTTAGCCGTTCCAACAAATGAAAATTTGCTCGAATCGGATCCTTTCGATTTCTATATCGAAGATATACTTACGAAGTTGTTCCAATTTATTGATTGGCATTAACCCTAGATCCTTGCCCCTGAGAAATTAATCAATACTTTCTACTCGAGCTCCATCACGAACTATTTACATTACAACCCAATAAAAAAAAGGGGGGTTCTAGTAGAATAGAAAAACGACGTCGAGCCAAGAGCACCTTCATTCCTATATAAAATGGTGGATGTAAGAATAAGAATCCACACCGGATCGTGTCCTTCAAGTCGCACGTTGCTTTCTACCACATCGTTTTAAACGAAGTTTTACCATAACATTCCTCTAATTTGGAACCAGTATGGAATTGATTCAATTATGGAATCATGAATAGTCATTGGTTCAGTCGGTACAGAGACACAGTCATTTTTCTTTTTTCTTATCTACATAAATAATAAAATAAATAATAAAGATTTTTCTGAAGAAATATTAGCAAGACCCCGGCTTTTTTGTATGAATGGAACTTTTTCTATAAATCTCTATCTCAAAAAATGTCTAACAGAAATATCCAAAAATCTAAATATAGAAATAACATAACTAACAGAACTAACAGAAATCACACGAAGAAAAAAAATGCTATTTTACTCTGCCTCTTCAAGTGACTCAATAAGATAGACTGACCCATTCCAACTTCCCCAAACTTCCCAAAGATTCAATCCATAAAGAATCATTACAAATCTTTATACTTGAAAAAGTTTCTTACTTCTACATCGTGATTTGAGTCAAGTTTTACAGTAAAGACTCCATTTGATTATCATAAGAAATTTTCTTTTCGAATGGAATTGTCAATGATGTAAAGCAAATAATCTAAATAGATCGAACAAGAAAAAGAAATATCATTGTTAAATATTTAAATTTGAATATTTTAGTGATGCAAATTCTTTTTCACAAAAATGGAAAGACTTTTTGTCACTCAAATAGGATAACAATACATACCTATAGGCTAAGCACTTACTCTTTTATATGTATTTTCATATTTTGTTTAACCTGAGGTTAAGTAATCTTTCTACAGATCTATGTCCCATCTTATCTTTATCTGGATCACAAAAGGGTTTAGTTACTTTTGCATGTAATTTGAACTCTATTTAGTTCAGTTTGTGAAAAATTAAGATATGATTCCGAAAAGAATCATTCAAAATCAAAAAAGAAAGAGGAATCATATTCTATCCAATATTAGACCAATATTAGACCTTGAAACAGAACCTTGTTGAACAAAAAAGAAGTATTCGGATACAAGGGATATGCTCTGGGACGGAAGGATTCGAACCTCCGAGTAGCGGGACCAAAACCCGTTGCCTTACCGCTTGGCTACGCCCCATTTCTCTTTTTATTGGACACTAATACTAATTAAAGAATAATATGGGTATTCAGTGTTCGTCAATTCCAGCCCAACTATCTATAGAAAATCTTTCTCCTTTATAGAATTTATTATAGATTCGTTGCTAGAATTTTGACATGTGTATATCTAGAATTCAACTGAATTTATTGATCATTACATATAATTCAATTAAGATATTGTATGAAAGTATGATTTCTTCTATTCTCCTTTGAGAATTGGAGGGTTTTTGATTGAGTGGAAAAAGAAGGATTTTTTTGTCTACCTTACTTTCTTCATTTTTCCTTATATCAATAACTCAATCAAAATGCAATTATCTCGACGAAAAAAATGTCTATTATGCTTAATATCTTTAGTTTGATCTGTCTTAACTCTGCCCTTTATCCGAGTAGTCTTTTCTTCGCCAAATTGCCCGAAGCATATGCTTTTTTGAATCCAATCGTAGATGTTATGCCAGTCATACCCCTGTTCTTTTTTCTTTTAGCCTTTGTTTGGCAAGCTGCTGTAAGTTTTCGATAAGATCTTTAATAGTATCCTAGAAAATTCATGATTTATTCGAGAATAATGATAACAATTGATAAGATCAAATAAGTCTGACAGTATGAACCTTCAATTCAAACATTGAAATTCTCGGATAGCCGCGAGAAATCCGGCTCGCCCCATTTCCCGATTTTAATCCTTTTTCCGGCGAAATACCTTATTAGCATACCTTATTAGCTTAGGGTCGCTTCCAATATCTAATTGTCGGTATGAAAGTGATTTGTGGTAATCAAAGACTCTTATTCAAAATTTCAACTTCATTTGAATTTCTGAACATTCTTTTCTATTTCTATAATTCATTTCTTGGTGTCAAGATAGGATATGTGATATAAAAATGGAGGATCTATTATCTTTTCTTTTCTCGTTTTTCTTTTTCAAAAAATGATCTTGGAGGTTGTGTAATGCTTACTCTCAAACTTTTCGTTTACACAGTAGTAATATTCTTTGTTTCTCTCTTCATCTTTGGATTCCTATCCAATGATCCAGGACGTAATCCTGGACGTGAAGAATAAAATCAAAATTTCGTTTTTCTTGCTTGATTTTACAATTTTCTTCATATTTTATTTTAGCTATTCCACACATTTCACTAGGAAAAAAAGAAAAAGGGGTTTGCTAAATTTGAAATAAAAAAATAGAAAGTCATTAACGGAAACGGAAAGAGAGGGATTCGAACCCTCGGTACGAATAACTCGTACAACGGATTAGCAATCCGCCGCTTTCGTCCACTCAGCCATCTCTCCCAATTGAAAAAGATAATTACTATGTTACATTACACATCAAGTAAGGATTAAAGAAAGTATTTCTTTCACATTCTTTATCGTTATTATATAATTAGCAATTCCATTTAGATACTCGAAAGATCCAAATAGAAAAAGAAATAAAGAAGACCTTCTTGCTTTTATTTTGTTCGAAGTGCCCTTTTGGCCTGGCCCGGCCAATACCCAGCCGGGCCTTTTTTTGTTCCAAAAAATTCCCTTTTTTTATTTATAGGCAACATACTCTAAATAGCCAATTTTGTATCTGTGTAACAATTTCCGTTCTGGGGTTTACATAGACTTATCATTTTTGTTATAATGTAAATTGAGAAGGATTTTTGATTCAAAAGAATCAATTGAGTATGTATCAATTTGTATTTTCTTATGTCATTAGGCAAACCCAATTTTAGATTCAAATCCAAGAATCATTCACGAATTCTCAGTCAACGAAGAGTTAATGGTTCCCATTTGTCATAAATTTTGGTTTTTTTGAGTGAAAATATACATTTTCTTTTTCAATAGAAAGTGAGGAGAAGCTTTTTGGCATTGTGTGTTTTGAGATACTATACAATCAATTGAAGGGGTAGAAATAAAAGGGTAGAAATAAAAAGGGGAGAAAAAGGGTTTCTTTTCTAATTTTTCTAATTTTAGAAAAAGGATGAAAAAAGGGATGCAAGTACAATAAACTAAAATTTAGTAATCCAACCCAAAAAGGGAATTTTTGATCCTGATCCTATTGTGTATCGTTTTGGCGGCATGGCCGAGTGGTAAGGCGGGGGACTGCAAATCCTTTTTCCCCAGTTCAAATCCGGGTGCCGCCTCATCAACAAACGAATCGAAATCTCTTATTCTGTTCTATAACTCAACCAATTTTTACCCAGCAGAACAGAATAAGGGGACTGTTAATACTTGGTTGATTCTAAACACCCGTTCTGGGTATTTTGTAAATAAATCTTTGAATCCAAAATGAAAAGAAATATTATAAATGAAAAGAAAGATTATAATGGTCGAAGCAAGACTTCCCGATTCCTTTCTACTACTAATGTAATGTCTACAGATTGGGTCTTGATTGGATAGCCGGCAGATAATTTAACTACTGGTTGGGGGAAGTTCTTTCTATACTGTAATCTACATATATAGACTCGCGAGAATCTCTGAGTGTTTAGGCATTCAATCACTATTAGATTGAGCACTATTAGATTGAGATGGATAATTTCCTTTTTTATAGAAAAGAATAAGTGAAAAAAAGCTTTTTTTTTGAACCCCTCGTCAAGATAAAGAGTATAATAGACTATCGCTCAACTCCTTCAGAGATACAATTGGGAAAGGGTATGTATTAGATCAAATAGGAAAAAATTTGTAATAGATAGCAATTGATCTATTTTTACTTTGAAGGCCAAGAAAAAGGAATGGACCCTCTTTTTTTATTACTAGATGTTCCATTAGTAACATTCCTTTGTAGTTTTCTTGTTGATTTTACTTGTGTTTAGTCTTTCCCGATTAGAAATCATATAGGAATTTTTGAAATGGATTTATTTGATTGGTTCATCAATAGTGTTCGGCCAGAATCCCTTTTTGACTCTGGACCATTCATTCTACTATTATTAGTGAGCAATAATGGAATAATTCTATCATAGAGATAAGGGACATCATTCACATGGATATAGTAAGTCTCGCTTGGGCTGCTTTAATGGTAGTCTTTACATTTTCCCTTTCACTCGTAGTATGGGGAAGAAGTGGACTTTAGAAGCACTCCTAATTTAGTTGAGGAATGAAACGGTATCAATTGTTTTCTAGATCGTTCTGCAACGCATTTTTGATTTGAATTGAAATCATTTTCAAATCAAAATATCTTCATTTCCAAATTCCATTGGATTCTAGTGGAGAAATGTATTCTATAACAGTAAAACAATTATTTCAGATTCATCGGAATAAATAGATGTATCAAAAGAAATAGAATCGGGTCCTACGTCAATTCCATATATGGATTAATAACTACATATATTGAAGATAGAAGCTAATATAGTATACCTACTTTATTAGAAACAATTTTATACACTACTATAACACTAATAGAGAGTATGGTAAGTAAGAAATTTTTTTATTACTTACCATACTCTCGGATCTCATAGAAGACCGCCGATGATAGCCCGTTGATTTCATTTAAGACGTAAAAATAGAATACTTTTCATTTGATTTCTTCAACTATTGATAAGAATTCAGAAGTCAAGTGTCAGTTAAAGTTAATCATTTTGACTGACTGTTTTTACGTAAATTATAAGTAGAAAAGCAGTAGGAACTAAAATGAACAGTGCAGTAGCAATAAATGCAAGAATATTTACTTCCATAATCTCATCTTTTTTTTTTTTTTTTTTTCACAATAACTCGGGATTTAATCCCATAGAGATGATAAATCTTTCACCTGTTAATTCAATGAATGCATTACCTATCGATGATCTTGAATCGGATCAATATCATGAATAACAATATCTGAGCTATTAAATGAATTCGTCGTCGAGAATTGAATAGTATAACATACGAACATCTTTTATCCATACCGAATCCAAGATTGGATTCCCGGACCAATCATTTATTGATCCTTCTTTTCTTTTCTATAACCTACCTTAGGTCTTCCTTATAGAACCATCAAACGAAACGAAATATAACCCCCGTCCGAACTACAAAACCCCAACAAACAATACAAGCGAAGTGGAAAAAGAGAGGAATTAGGTTCTCAATTTTCATGATCAAAATTTCTTTGGAAGACAAAGAAGTATGAGAAAGATGAGTCGCAGGATAAAAGATGGAATATTATATTAACTTCACTATTTTAGTTATTTTCATTTTAGTTTAGAGTTTGTTCTTTGTTCGACAGAATCCTGAAAAAAAGAAGGAAACCCCCTCGGAATTCAATTATGCTCTCTGTCCCTTCTTTCACAGAAAATGGAGAGGCAAATTGATGTACTTATTTGATCCGTCGGGACTGACGGGGCTCGAACCCGCAACGTCCGCCTTGACAGGGCGGTGCTCTTGCCTATTGAACTACAATCCCAGGGAAAGAAGAAGAGATCTAGCAGAAATTTTGGATTCTTTTTTATTCTCTCGTATCAGGTATTTCTCTCGTATCAGGTATTTCTTAAGAACAAGAGTGTTCTACCATCTGATAGTAGATTGGCAAATTGTTGGGCCGAGCTGGATTTGAACCAGCGTAGACATATTGTCAACGAATTTACAGTCCGTCCCCATTAACCACTCGGGCATCGACCCAACGCCTAATTCATTTTAGACGTTCCACAATCAACTTCCTTTCGTCTACCAGGCAGATTTGACAAATACATATCACTTGATCTAAAAAACAAAGTCCCACTGAGTAGACTATTAGAAGGACTTGACAAATATAGATCACTTGATAGAAAATACCACTCCTATAGTCTTGAGTCTTGGTATACCCCCAGAGGGACTTGAACCCTCGTTTTCTCCGTGAAAGAGAGAGGTCGTAACCACTGGACCATAGGGGCCTATGGCCACCTTTATTCATAAATCAACTAGAAAGAATAGGTCCCGGCCACCTTTAGAAAAAAAGCACTAGAAATACAATAGGTAATAAGAAAAATACCATAGGTAATGAATGCCTAAGGCCACCTTAACTTAAATATAACTCAGGCCGAGAGCCGCCTTTAGGAGATGAATCAAACCGAAAAACTCGTTAACTATTCTAGCTATTCTGGAGGTTAATGGTAATCAAACTTTACCATTCAATTACAACCTTAAAACTTGAAAACTTGATTTCATTGGTCTTTCTCGTCTTTATCTTTCTCATTCACAAAGGGTTCTGCGTTGGATCCAAGATCCTTTACTCTCCAGTGGATTCAAGGTGCTTTACCAAAATAAGATTTGACCACTTAAATTATATTGCGCCCTAAGTCATACTGTCAATTGACGACAGGACAGGAGGGCAATAAAAGAAGAGAGAAGACGGAAATATAGATTAGGTATATCCGCGCGTTAACGTTAAGTTAATAAATAAAACATTCATATAGTTTTCTGGTATTCAATATTCAAGTAGATTAGAATTTCAATACCGTTATACATTATAATATAAGAAACTGAATAAGAAGAAGTTCAGTATCAATTTTTATTTCACCTATCTCATAGATTCCAGTTAAAGATTCATAGAATCGAAATTACATCATTGCTATATCTATAGGATTTTCTTTGATGGATAATGAGCCAGCCAAAATGGTATTTTTTTTTTTTTTTTTAGAATTCGATATGGATGAATATAAATAACTGACAATTTCAAAATAATCCGGGATAGACGCAATGTCCACAATACCTGGATTTAATCAGATACAATTTGAAGGATTTTGTAGGTTCATTGATCAGGGTTTGGCAGAAGAGCTTTCTAAGTTTCCAAAAATTGAAGATACAAATCAAGAAATTGACTTTGAATTATTTTTGGAAAGATATCAATTGGTAGAACCCCTGATAAAGGAAAGAGATGCTGTGTATGAATCACTCACATATTCTTCTGAATTATATGTATCCGCGAGACTCATTTGGAAAAACGATAGGCGTAGGTATATCCAAGAACAAACAATTTTGATAGGAAAGATCCCTCTAATGACTTCTCTGGGAGCTTTTATAGTAAATGGAATCTATAGAATTGTGATCAATCAAATATTGCAAAGTCCCGGTATTTATTACCAGTCAGAATTAAACGATAACGGAATTTC
>JAQQBG010000352.1:0-5000 GCA_032199755.1 Ambrosia artemisiifolia | reverse complement strand
TTTACATCCATTAGTTTGTAAGGGCTTCAATGCAGACTTTGACGGGGATCAAATGGCTGTTCATGTTCCTTTATCTTTAGAGGCTCAAGCAGAGGCACGTTTACTTATGTTTTCTCATATGAATCTTTTGTCTCCAACTATTGGAGATCCCATTTCTGCACCAACTCAAGATATGCTTAGTGGACTCTATGTATTAACGAGTGGAAATCGTCGGGGTATTTGTGTAAATAGGTATAATCCATGTAATCGTAGAAACTATCAAAATGAAGATAATAACTATAAGTATACAAAAAAAAAAGAACCCTTTTTTTGTAATACCTATGATGCAATTGGAGCTTATCGGCAAAAACGAATCAATTTAGGTAGTCCTTTGTGGCTGCGGTGGCGACTAGATCAACGTGTTATTGCTGCAAGAGAAGCTCCTATCGAAATTAACTATGAATCTTTGGGGACCTATTATGATATTTATGGACACTATCTAATAGTAAGAAGTATAAAAAAAGAAATTCTTTATATATATATTCGAACCACTCTTGGTCATATTTCTCTTTATCGAGAAATAGAAGAAGCCATACAGGGGTTTTGGCAGGGCTGTTATAATTCTATGCTACCAGCGGGAATTCGAGTCTCGCCGGGTTAACTAGGACTATATTGCGGAATTTCTACGTGAATCAAGATCTAGAAAAGGAAGTTTTCCAATCACTGACTCAAACCCATTGTCAAATTCTACTCAGCGCAACGCAATATGGAGGTACTTATGGCAGAACGGCCCACTCAGGTCTTTCACAATAAAGTGATAGACGGAACTGCCATGAAACGACTTATTAGTCGATTTATTGATCACTATGGAATAGGATATACATCACATATCCTGGATCAAGTAAAGACTCTGGGTTTCCGACAAGCTACCGCCGCATCCATTTCATTAGGAATTGATGATCTTTTAACAATACCTTCTAAAAGATGGCTCGTTCAAGACGCTGAAAAACAAAGTTTTATTTTGGAAAAACACCATCATTATGGGAATGTACACGCGGTAGAAAAATTACGTCAATCGATCGAGATATGGTATGCCACAAGTGAATATTTGCGACAAGAAATGACTCCTAATTTTCGGATGACCGATCCTTTTAATCCAGTCCATATAATGTCTTTTTCGGGAGCCAGAGGAAATGCATCTCAGGTACATCAATTAGTAGGTATGAGAGGATTAATGTCGGATCCCCAAGGACAAATGATTGATTTACCCATTCAAAGCAATTTACGCGAAGGACTCTCTTTAACAGAATATATTATTTCTTGCTACGGAGCCCGTAAAGGAGTTGTGGATACCGCTATCCGAACATCAGATGCAGGATATCTCACGCGAAGACTTGTTGAAGTAGTGCAACACATTGTTGTACGTCGAACAGATTGTGGCACCGTTAGAGGTATTTCTGTAAGTCCTCGAAATGGAATGATGGCGGACAGGATTTTTATCCAAACATTAATTGGCCGTGTATTAGCAGATGATATATATATAGGTTCGCGATGCATTGCTACTAGAAATCAAGATATTGGGGTTGGGCTTGTCAATAGATTCATAACTTTTAGAGCACAACCAATCTCTATTCGAACACCCTTTACTTGTAGGAGTACATCTTGGATTTGTCAATTATGTTATGGCCGGAGTCCAGCTCATGACGACCTGGTCGAATTGGGAGAAGCTGTAGGTATTATTGCAGGTCAATCTATTGGAGAACCGGGCACTCAATTAACATTAAGAACTTTTCATACTGGCGGAGTATTCACAGGGGGTACTGCAGAACATGTGCGAGCCCCTTCTAATGGAAAAATTAAATTCAATGAGGATTTGGTTCATCCGACACGTACACGTCATGGACATCCTGCTTTTCTATGTTCTAGAGACTTGTATGTAACTATTGAGAGTGAAGATATTATACACAATGTGTGTATTCCGCCCAAAAGTTTTCTTTTGGTTCAAAACGATCAATATGTAGAATCAGAACAAGTCATTGCTGAGATTCGCGCAAGAACATCCACTTTGAGTTTGAAAGAGAAGGTTCGAAAACATATTTATTCTGACTCAGAGGGCGAAATGCACTGGAATACCGATGTGTACCATGCACCTGAATTTACATATGGTAATATTCATCTCTTACCAAAAACAAGTCATTTATGGATATTATTAGGGGAGCCCTGGAGATCTAGTCTAGGCCCCTGTTCGATCCACAAGGATCAAGATCAAATGAACGCTTATTCTCTTTCTGTTAAGCGAAGATCTATTTCTAACCCCTCAGTAACTAATAATCAAGTGAGACACAAATTTTTTAGTTCGTATTTTTCTGGTAAAAATCAAAAAGGAGATAGGATTCCTGATTATTCAGAACTTAATCGAATGACATGTACTGGTCGTTGTAATCTCAGATATCCGGGCATTCTCGACGGGAATTCTGATTTATTGGCAAAGAGGCGAAGAAATAGAGTCATCATCCCACTCGACTCGATTCAAGAAGGCGAGAACCAACCAATACCTTCTTCAGGTATCTCAATTGAAATCCCCAGAAATGATATTCTCCGTAGAAATAGTATTCTTGCTTATTTCATTGCATAATTAGACATTTTGCACACACTATACCCCCCCAGTCTAGTGAAGCATGAGTTATTCAGGAAACCCAAACAAAGATCACCCGTTTATGCATACAACACCCGGACAATCGCCAGGAAGCATTTCATGAGGTTACCACGCTCTAACACAAGGTAATTCCTCACTAACACATGTATATGGATCACAATTGTTACCAAACATTAAACAACATATGTTCACAATTAGTGGACATCAATACATGTTGATATCGTCATCATGCACCCTTATCATTTATACGAGATCAAGTTGCATTCCTATGCAAATGTTCGACTATATCCGATACAAACTGGTATACCAATCAACACACATTTATACCTACACAAATTATTATCCATATCCTCGATCATATACCCACACAAAATGGATTAATGATAGCCGATACATTGCTATACATATGTGCATATACACACACAACAAGCCGATTGATCAAGATATTAATCACCTAGAAATCATAGCCTTGATAAAGATTTAACATGGGAATACAATTACATATCTCAAGCTTATCTTTTTCCTTTTGATCCTTGTTACCAATCGATCCAAAGACAAGGTGAGATAATCATTTTGTCTTGATCCACACTTACACTAGAATAGGTATATGAACAACTTCTTGGCACCACTTCCCACACAAATAACCCTTCCTTGTTGATAGCCACTAACAAACAAACATTCTCCTTTCTTTCATCAAAGTCGGCCGAAAGGGACAAGGCATGGAACAACAATCTACAACTAACCATTAACCATTAAGGAAGCTACACCTATGACAAACTACTTCCAGGCATGATCATACACCCAACTAGGAAGATTGCTTCCTATGTCTTCTAATCGGCCGATATATACACACACATCCATTCACATGTCATTTTCAAACATGTGACAATCCTCTTATATTAGAAAAGCCAAGAAAACTAAGGTAATCATCCTACCAAGAGTCAACCATACCCTTTGTGAACACTACATGACAATCGGCTTAATACTCACCTTGACACCCACGATTTGCAACTAGAAAATGACAAGGAAGATCTATGTTCCATGAAGCATCACTATCTATCTATGCCACCAAGTTTGCACCAAGATAGGGCCTATTTTCTTTCTATCATGACTCTTACAAAGGACGGTTTACCACAATATCTTCCGCTAGTTTCTTGTAATCCGCCCATGGCACCTCCTCACAACCATCACCATCATTCCAACTATGTGCATGCTTATGATTGGTGAGAACTAAAGACAAACTCATGTACAAAGTGTAGTCACCATCATCCTTTTTCCTTCCAATGATCTCGGCCGAAACACACATATAATTAGACAAATCTTTGCTCCATGTCTAGTCACTATCTACCCCTTTTATCATCTCTAAACACTAGCTCAACTACACTCACAACTAGACATGTTTGATAACTTCCTCATTGGTCTATTTATCCATGACTAATCGGCCGAACAAGGAGAGGAGGAAATAGAATGATTTGGTTGTCAGGTTTCACTAAAATGGATAAGAAACCAAACATAAACTTCACTCCCATGCCAAGTCAACCTCCCTTAATTGTTTGATCACCCAAATCGGCTCATGCAAGGAAGCATGCATGCCACATTTTGTTTGTACATGACTTACACAAACCTTACACACATGAATGATTAAACCTCTAAACATTGCACCATTCTAGGTTGAGTCACTTGCCATTTATGTGCCCTTTGTCCTCATCCATCGGCCTATATAAGAAGCCTCACCACCACCTTCATTTCTTGCACCAACACTTCTCAAATACATCTCTTTCTCCCTCAATACCTCTCTCAGCCGAAACCCAAGAAGCACAAGTGTTCGAAGATCTCAAACAACCGACCCTTGCATCCACATTTGAATGTACGTTATTGATCACCAATTCGCTTTTGTTTCGCTTACAACTTGACCACTTACCCGACCCTCCTACGCCCTTGGTCACCTAAAGCCGATTACTTTTAAACAAGGTTTAGAAACATAGTTCACACTATAAGGTCACATGATGTCAAGTTGTCACTATAATGAATTAACAATCGGCTATGATAATGCACGCACAAACACTCACAATGCTTTGACATCAAAACGACTTGGTCGATCAAAATGGAAATCGTTTTTATATAAATTCATGTTTCAAAGTTAAGGTATATATAGAGGTGCTTACAATTCGAACTTCATCAAACACACCCTATAAATACAAGATAGAGCTTCGATGGTGTCTTGATAAGCCTAGATCGGTTGGATTCAGTTCACCAAACCATTAATCCGAGGCTTGTGTTGTATGTTTTTCTCGGCCATGCAATATTAACATGTGTTAAAATTGGCCAAAACATGTATTAATACTATTTTGACAATCATATGGAT
>JAQQBG010000351.1:0-38792 GCA_032199755.1 Ambrosia artemisiifolia | reverse complement strand
GATCTCAGTTTTTGTGGGCCTAGGTACAAAACGTTTGCCAAAAAAAAAAAAAGACCCAGTTTGGTTTGCGGCATGTACGGCACCCCATTTTCCACACCACTTTCTATTTTAGCCGAAAACGAGCGATTTTTAAATCGATTCACGGGTCAATTTGGTGAGTAATTACGCTATTCTGCAGCTTCCAGACTCAGTTTTTTGTGGCCTAGGTACACGTTTTGCCAAAAAAAACCGCAGTTTGGTTTGCGCGCAGTACGAGACCCATTATCACACCACTTTCTTTTTTTAGCCGAAAACGAAGCGAATTTTAAATCGATTCACGGGTCAATTTGGTGAGTAATTACGCTATTCTGCAGCTTCCCAGACTCAGTTTTTGTGGCCTACGGTACACGTTTTGCCAAAAAAAACCGCAGTTTGGTTTGCGGCAGTACGGACCCATTTTCACACCACTTTCTATTTTTAGCCCGAAAACGAGCGATTTTTAAATCGATTCTCGGGTCAATTTGGTGAGTAATTACGCTATTCTGCAGCTTCCAGACTCAGTTTTTGTGGCCTAGGTACACGTTTTGCCAAAAAAAAACCGCAGTTTGGTTTGCGGCAGTACGGACCCATTTTCACACCACTTTCTATTTTTTAGCCGAAAACGAGCGATTTTTAAATCGATTCACCGGGTCAATTTGGTGAGTAATTACGCTATTCTGCAGCTTCCAGACTCAGTTTTTGTGGCCTAGGTACACCGTTTTGCCAAAAAAAAACCGCAGTTTGGTTTGCGGCAGTACGGACCCATTTTCACACCCACTTTCTATTTTTAGCCGAAAACGAGCGATTTTTAAATCGATTCACGGGTCATTTGGTGAGTAATTACGCTATTCTGCAGCTTCCCAGACTCAGTTTTTGTGGCCTAGGTACACGTTTTGCCAAAAAAAACCGCAGTTTGGTTTGCGGCAGTACGGACCCATTTTCACACCACTTTCTATTTTTAGCCGAAAACGAGCGATTTTTAAATCGATTCACGGGTCAATTTGGTGAGTAATTACGCTATTCTGCAGCTTCCAGACTCAGTTTTTGTGGCCTAGGTACACGTTTGCCAAAAAAAAACCGCAGTTTGGTTTGCGGCAGTACGGACCCATTTTCACACCACTTTCTATTTTTTAGCCGAAAACGAGCGATTTTTAAATCGATTCACGGGTCAATTTGGTGAGTAATTACGCTATTCTGCAGCTTCCAGACTCAGTTTTTGTGGCCTAGGTACACGTTTTGCCAAAAAAAAACCGCAGTTTGGTTTGCGGCAGTACGGACCCATTTTCACACCACTTTCTATTTTTAGCCGAAAACGAGCGATTTTTAAATCGATTCACGGGTCAATTTGGTGAGTAATTACGCTATTCTGCAGCTTCCAGACTCAGTTTTTGTGGCCTAGGTACACGTTTTGCCAAAAAAAACCGCAGTTTGGTTTGCGGCAGTACGGACCCATTTTCACACCACTTTCTATTTTTAGCCGAAAACGAGCGATTTTTAAATCGATTCACGGGTCAATTTGGTGAGTAATTACGCTATTCTGCAGCTTCCAGACTCAGTTTTTGTGGCCTAGGTACACGTTTTGCCAAAAAAAAACCGCAGTTTGGTTTGCGGCAGTACGGACCCATTTTCAACACCACTTTCTATTTTTAGCCGAAAACGAGCGATTTTTAAATCGATTCACGGGTCAATTTGGTGAGTAATTACGCTATTCTGCAGCTTCCAGACTCAGTTTTTGTGGCCTAGGTACACGTTTTGCCAAAAAAAAAACCGCAGTTTGGGTTTGCGGCAGTACGGACCCATTTTCACACCACTTTCTATTTTTAAGCCGAAAACGAGCGATTTTTAAATCGATTCACGGGTCAATTTGGTGAGTAATTACGCTATTCTGCAGCTTCCAGACTCAGTTTTTGTGGCCTAGGTACACGTTTTGCCAAAAAAAACCGCAGTTTGGTTTGCGGCAGTACGGACCCCATTTTCACACCACTTTCTATTTTTAGCCGAAAACGAGCGATTTTTAAATCGATTCACGGGTCAATTTGGGTGAGTAATTACGCTATTCTGCAGCTTCCTGACTCAGTTTTGTGGCCTAGGTACACGTTTTGCCAAAAAAAACCGCAGTTTGGTTTGCGGCAGTACGGACCCTTTTTCACACCACTTTCTATTTTTAGCCGAAAACGAGCGATTTTTAAATCGATTCACGGGTCAATTTGGTGGAGTAATTACGCTATTCTGCGAGCTTCCAGACTCAGTTTTTATGGCCTAGGAACACGTTTTGCAAAAAAAAACCGCAGTTTGGTTTGCGGCAGTACGGACCCATTTTCACACCACTTTCTATTTTTAGCCGAAAACGAGCGATTTTTAAATCGATTCACGGGTCAATTTGGTGAGTAATTACGCTATTCTGCAGCTTCCAGACTCAGTTTTTTGTGGCCTAGGTACACGTTTTGCCAAAAAAAACGCAGTTTGGTTTGCGGCAGTACGGACCCCATTTTCACACCACTTTCTATTTTTAGCCGAAAACGAGCGATTTTTAAATCGATTCACGGTCAATTTGGTGAGTAATTACGCTATTCTGCAGCTTCCAGACTCAGTTTTTGTGGCCTAGGTACACGTTTTGCAAAAAAAAACCGCAGTTTGGTTTGCGGCAGTACGGACCCATTTTCACAACCACTTTCTATTTTTAGCCGAAAACGAGCGATTTTTAAATCGATTCACAGGGTTCAATTTGGTGAGTAATTACGCTATTCTGCAGCTTCCAGACTCAGTTTTTGTGGCCTAGGTACACGTTTTGCCAAAAAAAACCGCAGTTTGGTTTGCGGCAGTACGGACCCATTTTCACACCACTTTCTATTTTTAGCCGAAAACGAGCGATTTTTAAATCGATTCACGGGTCAATTTGGTGAGTAATTACGCTATTCTGCAGCTTCCAGACTCAGTTTTTGTGGCCTAGGTACACGTTTTGCCTAAAAAAAACCGCAGTTTGGTTTGCGGCAGTACGGACCCATTTTCACACCACTTTCTATTTTTAGCCGAAAACGAGCGATTTTTAAATCGATTCACGGGTCAATTTGGTGAGTAATTACGCTATTCTGCAGCTTCCAGACTCAGTTTTTGTGGCCTAGGTACACACGTTTTGCCAAAAAAAACCGCAGTTTGGTTTGCGGCAGTACGGACCCATTTTCACACCACTTTCTATTTTTTAGCCGAAAAACGAGCGATTTTTAAATCGATTCACGGGTCAATTTGGTGAGTAATTACGCTATTCTGCAGCTTCCAGACTCAGTTTTTGTGGCCTAGGTACACGTTTTGCCAAAAAAAACCGCAGTTTGGTTTGCGGCAGTACGGACCCATTTTCACACCACTTTCTATTTTTAGCCGAAAACGAGCGATTTTTAAATCGATTCACGGGTCAATTTGGTGAGTAATTACGCTATTCTGCAGCTTCCAGACTCAGTTTTTGTGGCCTAGGTACACGTTTTGCCAAAAAAAACCGCAGTTTGGTTTGCGGCAGTACGGACCCATTTTCACACCACTTTCTATTTTTAGCCGAAAACGAGCGATTTTTAAATCGATTCACGGGTCAATTTGGTGAGTAATTACGCTATTCTGCAGCTTCCAGACTCAGTTTTTGTGGCCTAGGTACACGTTTTGCCAAAAAAAACCGCAGTTTGGTTTGCGGCAGTACGGACCCATTTTCACACCACTTTCTATTTTTAGCCGAAAACGAGCGATTTTAAATCGATTCACGGGTCAATTTGGTGAGTAATTTACGCTATTCTGCAGCTTCCAGACTCAGTTTTTTGTGGCCTAGGTACACGTTTTGCCAAAAAAAACCGCAGTTTGGTTTGCGGCAGTACGGACCCATTTTCACACCACTTTCTATTTTTAGCCGAAAACGAGCGATTTTTAAATCGATTCACGGTCAATTTGGTGAGTAATTACGCTATTCTGCAGCTTCCAGACTCAGTTTATGTGGCCTAGGTACACGTTTTGCCAAAAAAAAACCGCAGTTTGGTTTGCGGCAGTACGGACCCATTTTCAACACCACTTTCTATTTTTAGCCGAAAACGAGCGATTTTTAAATCGATTCACGGGTCAATTTGGTGAGTAATTACGCTATTCTGCAGCTTCCAGACTCAGTTTTTTGTGGCCTAGGTACACGTTTTGCCAAAAAAAACCGCAGTTTGGTTTGCGGCAGTACGGACCCATTTTCACACCACTTTCTATTTTTAGCCGAAAACGAGCGATTTTTAAATCGATTCACGGGTCAAGTTTGGTGAGTAATTACGCTATTCTGCAGCTTCCAGACTCAGTTTTTGTGGCCTAGGTACACACGTTTTGCCAAAAAAAACCGCAGTTTGGTTTGCGGCAGTACGGACCCCATTTTCACACCACTTTCTATTTTTAGCCGAAAACGAGCGATTTTTAAATCGATTCACGGGTCAATTTGGTGAGTAATTACGCTATTCTGCAGCTTCCAGACTCAGTTTTTGTGGCCTAGGTACACGTTTTGCCAAAAAAAACCGCAGTTTGGTTTGCGGCAGTACGGACCCATTTTCACACCACTTTCTATTTTTAGCCGAAAACGAGCGTTTTTTAAATCGATTCACACGGGTCAATTTGGTGAGTAATTACGCTATTCTGCAGCTTCCAGACTCAGTTTTTGTGGCCTAGGTACACGTTTTGCCAAAAAAAACCGCAGTTTGGTTTGCGGCAGTACGGACCCATTTTCACACCACTTTCTATTTTTAGCCGAAAACGAGCGATTTTTAAATCGATTCACGGGTCAATTTGGTGAGTAATTACGCTATTCTGCAGCTTCCAGACTCAGTTTTTGTGGCCTAGGTACACGTTTTGCCAAAAAAAAACCCGCAGTTTGGTTTGCGGCAGTACGGACCCATTTTCACACCACTTTCTATTTTTAGCCGAAAACGAGCGATTTTTAAATCGATTCACGGGTCAATTTGGTGAGTAATTACGCTATTCTGCAGCTTCCAGACTCAGTTTTTGTGGCCTAGGTACACGTTTTGCCAAAAAAAACCGCAGTTTGGTTTGCGGCAGTACGGACCCATTTTCACACCACTTTCTATTTTTAGCCGAAAACGAGCGATTTTTAAATCGATTCACGGTCAATTTGGTGAGTAATTACGCTATTCTGCAGCTTCCAGACTCAGTTTTTGTGGCTAGGTACACGTTTTGCCAAAAAAAACCGCAGTTTGGTTTGCGGCAGTACGGACCCATTTTCACACCACTTTCTATTTTTAGCCGAAAACGAGCGATTTTTAAATCGATTCACGGGTCAATTTGGTGAGTAATTACGCTATTCTGCAGCTTCCAGACTCAGTTTTTGTGGCCTAGGTACACGTTTTGCCAAAAAAAACCGCAGTTTGGTTTGCGGCAGTACGGACCCATTTTTACACCACTTTCTATTTTTAGCCGAAAACGAGCGATTTTTAAATCGATTCACGGGTCAATTTGGTGAGTAATTACGCTATTCTGCAGCTTCCAGACTCAGTTTTTGTGGCCTAGGTACACCGTTTTGCCAAAAAAAACACCGCAGTTTGGTTTGCGGCAGTACGGACCCATTTTCACACCACTTTCTATTTTTAGCCGAAAACGAGCGATTTTTAAATCGATTCACGGGTCAATTTGGTGAGTAATTACGCTATTCTGCAGCTTCCAGACTCAGTTTTTGTGGCCTAGGTACACGTTTTGCCAAAAAAAACCGCAGTTTTGGTTGCGGCAGTACGGACCCATTTTCACACCACTTTCTATTTTTAGCCGAAAACGAGCGATTTTTAAATCGATTCACGGGTCAATTTGGTGAGTAATTACGCTATTCTGCAGCTTCCAGACTCAGTTTTTGTGGCCTAGGTACACGTTTTGCCAAAAAAAACCGCAGTTTGGTTTGCGGCAGTACGGACCCATTTTCACACCACTTTCTATTTTTAGCCGAAAACGAGCGATTTTTAAATCGATTCACGGGTCAATTTGGTGAGTAATTACGCTATTCTGCAGCTTCCAGACTCAGTTTTTGTGGCCTAGGTACACGTTTTGCCAAAAAAAACCGCAGTTTGGTTTGCGGCAGTACGGACCCATTTTCACACCACTTTCTATTTTTAGCCGAAAACGAGCGATTTTTAAATCGATTCACGGGTCAATTTGGTGAGTAATTACGCTATTCTGCAGCTTCCAGACTCAGTTTTTGTGGCCTAGGTACACGTTTTGCCAAAAAAAACCGCAGTTTGGTTTGCGGCAGTACGGACCCATTTTCACACCACTTTCTATTTTTAGCCGAAAACGAGCGATTTTTAAATCGATTCACGGGTCAATTTGGTGAGTAATTACGCTATTCTGCAGCTTCCAGACTCAGTTTTTGTGGCCTAGGTACACGTTTTGCCAAAAAAAACCGCAGTTTGGTTTGCGGCAGTACGGACCCATTTTCACACCACTTTCTATTTTTAGCCGAAAACGAGCGATTTTTAAATCGATTCACGGGTCAATTTGGTGAGTAATTACGCTATTCTGCAGCTTCCAGACTCAGTTTTTGTGGCCTAGGTACACGTTTTGCCAAAAAAAACCGCAGTTTGGTTTGCGGCAGTACGGACCCATTTTCACACCACTTTCTATTTTTAGCCGAAAACGAGCGATTTTTAAATCGATTCACGGGTCAATTTGGTGAGTAATTACGCTATTCTGCAGCTTCCAGACTCAGTTTTTGTGGCCTAGGTACACGTTTTGCCAAAAAAAACCGCAGTTTGGTTTGCGGCAGTACGGACCCATTTTCACACCACTTTCTATTTTTAGCCGAAAACGAGCGATTTTTAAATCGATTCACGGGTCAATTTGGTGAGTAATTACGCTATTCTGCAGCTTCCAGACTCAGTTTTTGTGGCCTAGGTACACGTTTTGCCAAAAAAAACCGCAGTTTGGTTTGCGGCAGTACGGACCCATTTTCACACCACTTTCTATTTTTAGCCGAAAACGAGCGATTTTTAAATCGATTCACGGGTCAATTTGGTGAGTAATTACGCTATTCTGCAGCTTCCAGACTCAGTTTTTGTGGCCTAGGTACACGTTTTGCCAAAAAAAACCGCAGTTTGGTTTGCGGCAGTACGGACCCATTTTCACACCACTTTCTATTTTTAGCCGAAAACGAGCGATTTTTAAATCGATTCACGGGTCAATTTGGTGAGTAATTACGCTATTCTGCAGCTTCCAGACTCAGTTTTTGTGGCCTAGGTACACGTTTTGCCAAAAAAAACCGCAGTTTGGTTTGCGGCAGTACGGACCCATTTTCACACCACTTTCTATTTTTAGCCGAAAACGAGCGATTTTTAAATCGATTCACGGGTCAATTTGGTGAGTAATTACGCTATTCTGCAGCTTCCAGACTCAGTTTTTGTGGCCTAGGTACACGTTTTGCCAAAAAAAACCGCAGTTTGGTTTGCGGCAGTACGGACCCATTTTCACACCACTTTCTATTTTTAGCCGAAAACGAGCGATTTTTAAATCGATTCACGGGTCAATTTGGTGAGTAATTACGCTATTCTGCAGCTTCCAGACTCAGTTTTTGTGGCCTAGGTACACGTTTTGCCAAAAAAAACCGCAGTTTGGTTTGCGGCAGTACGGACCCATTTTCACACCACTTTCTATTTTTAGCCGAAAACGAGCGATTTTTAAATCGATTCACGGGTCAATTTGGTGAGTAATTACGCTATTCTGCAGCTTCCAGACTCAGTTTTTGTGGCCTAGGTACACGTTTTGCCAAAAAAAACCGCAGTTTGGTTTGCGGCAGTACGGACCCATTTTCACACCACTTTCTATTTTTAGCCGAAAACGAGCGATTTTTAAATCGATTCACGGGTCAATTTGGTGAGTAATTACGCTATTCTGCAGCTTCCAGACTCAGTTTTTGTGGCCTAGGTACACGTTTTGCCAAAAAAAACCGCAGTTTGGTTTGCGGCAGTACGGACCCATTTTCACACCACTTTCTATTTTTAGCCGAAAACGAGCGATTTTTAAATCGATTCACGGGTCAATTTGGTGAGTAATTACGCTATTCTGCAGCTTCCAGACTCAGTTTTTGTGGCCTAGGTACACGTTTTGCCAAAAAAAACCGCAGTTTGGTTTGCGGCAGTACGGACCCATTTTCACACCACTTTCTATTTTTAGCCGAAAACGAGCGATTTTTAAATCGATTCACGGGTCAATTTGGTGAGTAATTACGCTATTCTGCAGCTTCCAGACTCAGTTTTTGTGGCCTAGGTACACGTTTTGCCAAAAAAAACCGCAGTTTGGTTTGCGGCAGTACGGACCCATTTTCACACCACTTTCTATTTTTAGCCGAAAACGAGCGATTTTTAAATCGATTCACGGGTCAATTTGGTGAGTAATTACGCTATTCTGCAGCTTCCAGACTCAGTTTTTGTGGCCTAGGTACACGTTTTGCCAAAAAAAACCGCAGTTTGGTTTGCGGCAGTACGGACCCATTTTCACACCACTTTCTATTTTTAGCCGAAAACGAGCGATTTTTAAATCGATTCACGGGTCAATTTGGTGAGTAATTACGCTATTCTGCAGCTTCCAGACTCAGTTTTTGTGGCCTAGGTACACGTTTTGCCAAAAAAAACCGCAGTTTGGTTTGCGGCAGTACGGACCCATTTTCACACCACTTTCTATTTTTAGCCGAAAACGAGCGATTTTTAAATCGATTCACGGGTCAATTTGGTGAGTAATTACGTGTTGGATCAGTGGCTGTTTATATGAACACTTATGTGTTTATCAGATTTATATAAGAGTTATTAAGCAGCGGAAAGTTAAGTGTTCAAAGGTCTAAAAGATCACTTTGATGAGGAGTTATTACTCCCCCTTGACTGAATAGTAAATAAGAAACAATAAATTATCTAAGTATACAACAGTAATAGCAGTTTATGTTTCTCAGATGTGAAGTGGAAATTATAAGTTTAAAGCTTGAAGGATTTCAATATAATTTCAAAGATATTACACAAAATCACATATCTAAAATAGATGAACAAACTCATCTATTTATAGACTAATGTACTAAACTGAAGTCTGAAGTAATCTAAGATATTTTAACAAAGATATTATGCTAAGATAAGCTTACATCAGTCTGTACATTGAAACTTGAAATCAAGACTTTAACAAAACAATATAATAGTAAAACTGCTGATCTTTCAGTCGGTTAGAAGCTTCTGATGGAAAGTGCTGATGAGTGACAAACTGCTGATGAGCAGTTTGTCTTCAGTAGTTCTTCAGTGAAATGTCTGGTTAGACTTCAGAACTTCTGATGAATTTACTCTTCAGTACTTTGTGTTTGTTCTTCAGTACTTCTTCTATTTGTTCTTCAGCAGTTCTATACTTAGGCAGATATAGAAAAGACTAAGGTTATCAAAAGGTGGTTTCTTCAATCCTCTTCGTCCCAACAATCTCCCCCTGGATTGATGAAGCCAAAACCTTATCTATCCTTTATTGTTGTCCTTTTCTCTCTTCTAGCATCCTCCAGATCTCTGCTGTCATCCGGGTGGTAAGAGTACATCTTTGTTGCTCAGTGAGAGGACCAAGTTCAGGTGTTAAATGTTGAATGGTGAGAAGGTCTTTGGACGATAAAACACTCAACTCCTTTGAGTTTCTATAGACCTTACTTGAACGGTCTCTCCTGGTCACAAGTACTGAGTTAGATTCAGTAAATGACCATTTTACAATGTTTACCTTTGACCTGTCAAAGTCAGAGGCATAGGAAACCAAGCCTGTTTCCTTAGGTTGACCTGATTGAGGAATGTCTTCAATTTCAGTGACTCTCAGGTGAGACTCTTGACTTCCTTGTAATTCAGCAGCACCTTGGATTGGCATATTGGGCAGGTGATGCTCTGTAACAACCCTTGTATGTGTTTCTTCTTGAATGGATTGTTGTAACTGATAAGCATAGGTAGCCTTGTCTCTGAATTGGGTCAAGATGGGTTTCTCTTCAACATCAAAATCACCATGTACCAACTGATCTCCTTCTAACAGAATCATCTTGAAGTCAGTCTTGACAATGGGATCTCCATCTGCTTTTCTTTTAGTGGCTGGCTTTCTCAATGTACCAGATGGTCTTTTGACAATAGAAGTTGTTTGGACTTCTTGGCTTTCAAATTTTTCTGGTTCAGCAGCTTTCTTTGCTTTGAGTTTCTTGTAAGCCTCATAGAGAGTTTGTTCTTTCCATTTGCTGATTGAGGCTTTTGAACCATAGTCATTAGCCACTAATTCTTCAATCACTTCAGCTCTTTTGGCTTTCCTCTCATTTTCAGTTGCTATTCTGTCAGATAGCATCTGAGCTCTTCTTGTCAGTTCTTGTGTTGAGAGTTTCTTGAGGGCCACTTGTTTGGATTTGGAGTTCTTTGTGATGAATGCTATTAGCTGTGCTCTTTTGTCTTCTTCAGCAGCAGCTTCAAGTGCTCTCTCTTCAGCCTCAAGCTCATCAAGTTTTTCTTGATACTTGATTAATTTTTCATCAAAGCTCAAGTCTTCTCTTGTTTCTAGGCTATTCCATACTCTGTCTTCTTTTGCCTTTTTGGCAGCTTCTTTCAAACTCTTCTCTAATAATTCTTTTGACATCCTGATGGGAGTAGGGTTTAAAACAGCTGTGGAAGTTGTTGTAGGCAAAGGAGTTGGAGCAGGGTCTTTTTCAGTTGCCTTAGGAACTTCTGATGATGGTTTAGGAGGTAGAACTGCTGATGTGGTAGGTTTGGTCACAACTGCTGAAGGATTGTCTTCAGTAGTTTGAGAAATGTAATCAGCAGTTCCCTCTGATGCCTTAGATAACTTGAACTCTGGTGCTACTTCTTTTCCTGGTCTTTGTGTTGGTCTATCAGCTTCTTGATCAGGATTTTGTCTTTGTGTAGCATCTGTTGGTTCCTTAATCATCTCCCCCTTTTTGGCTTCATCCACTTCTGGAAGCCTAATGGAATGAGATGTTGCAGCAGACAACCTTGCAAGTTGATCTTGTGTTTCATCCATCTTCTTGTTCAACTCTGCAAGTCTCGAGTTGATCAACCCAAACTGATTGTTAGCTTTTAACTCCCAAGCAGTTGTGAAGGGTTTGAGTTGATCAGTGATTATTTGTTTGAGTGCCTGATACAGGGGACCATCTGGGCTGCATAGTTGGTTCAAGTCTATGCTTGTGAGCCCAGTGAATTGGGTAGGTTGTTTTGGTGAAGGGGTGATTTTTGGGTGATCTTCAGATTGCTCTGAAGATGCCAGTTGTGGGGATTTTTGGGCTAACTGGTCTTTAACCTGATCTTTGGTGACCAGCTTCTTGAGCTTGGAGACCTTAGATGCAGGACCTTCAATATCAACCGTCAATTCAGTTTGTGGAATTTGTGATTCATCAACCAACTTAATGGAATCATCTGAATCCCTGATAGTGTCCTCAGAGAGGGCAGGATCAGTTATATCATGAGCTGGACCCAAACCAGTAGTCTCATGAACCTCTTTGTCTTGGTCCTGAGGTTTTCCTACCTCTGGCCTTAGGCCTTCATCAGTAGTTGCCAGATTTGAGGTCTTAGCTATGTTACTACTGTCCTCAGGTTCACCACTGGGTGATAAGTGAGTAGTAGCAGCCTCAAAAATATCAAAAGTTTGTAAGTTTGGGCTTACAAACCCTTGTTCATCCTCATCTCTCTGTGTTGGGCTAAAGGGATCCACATTCATGTCAACTTCTGAAGGCATCTCCCCAATTTGATGTGTTGTAAGGGGAGTGACATGTGGTGAATGGGTTCCTTTAAGTCCTGAGAGAAGTTGGGCAATTTCTATGGTTGTATGTGAGGGTTCAGGTTCAGTAGTTTGGATGGGATGGTGTTTAGGAGTTTTGGTGGGAATGGTTTCAGCAGTTTCAAAAGCAGGGTCAACAGTTATTTGTTTCTTAAATCTTTTTCTTTTAAATATAACTGTGACAGGTTTTCTTTTGGGTGGTGGAGAAGGAGTGTGCTGAGAGGATGTTTCAGCCACTTCCTTTTCAAGTGCAGATTGCACATCAGTAGTTTCAGGTTTCTCCATTTCCTGAACTTTCTTTTTCAGTGACTTGGTTGTTTTTGGTTTTTGTTGTTTAGGCTTTTTAGTTATCTTTTTGGGTTTGGAAGATGTGGGTTCCTTGGGGATGGGTTGTTCTTCCCCTTGGTCATCTTCAAGCAAAAGTGCTGGTTTGTTGTGCCTAGAGAATACTTGAGCAGTTAAAGGATTTAAAGTTGTTGTTTTTCCCTCAAGTACTCCCTCACCAAGTTCTTTTATTATGCACTGCATAACAAACCTCGGATACAACAAAAATCTCTTTTTATCATTTTGATGATGTAAAACCAGTTCATTGAAAAACAGTTTTGATGCCTTGAAAGAAGTTTCATTTATGATGGAATGAAAAATAGGTTGAAAGGTTGAAGGCATCTGATCTATTGACCCAGTTTTAGGACTAAGACACATAATAATATAATGAAATAACAGTTTATATTGTGGGTCAAAATATTTTTTGTAAACTGTTGCTTGTGCCAAAGTACCTTGATAGCCACATTCTGTCATGGTCAGATGAATATCTGAGGTTGGAATATGCTCAGGTGCCTCAGAATCCTTCAAACCAAGCCTGATGCTTAGTGTTTCTGGTGAGATGGCCATCAGTTTCCCTTTTATAGAAGATTTGAGGGAGATCACTTCATTATTCACCTTCACCGTTTCTGAATTTGCCCAGAACTCATTAAGAGTTTCTTCATGAATGGGTGGATCAATGGTGAAAGCATCATAATATTGGGATTTCATGATGAGATCAAGTATCTCATCATACTGGGACCAGGCTTCATCTTTAACAAAGTAGCCTCTTTGGTTGTGTCCCTGTTTTAACACGAGAGCCATGGATGTTTTTGATCGAACAGTGATTTGTAGGTTAGAGAAGGGGTTTTGCTTTGAATTTGAGAGAGAAAGAGGGAATTTTGCTTTTTGAATGGATAAGTGTTGGAACAGGGTATTTATCAGAGGTTTTTAACCGACTAGGTCAAACTTCTGATGAGTGAAAAGTCTGTTTTACCCTTTTAGTCAAACTGCTGAAGAAGAAAGGTTTCTTCATCAGTGGTTTTAGTTTTCCCATCAGCAGTTTCAACTGCTGATGCAGATGACTTTTAAAACACTTTTCTAACTTCTGATTTTCATCAGTAGTTACATCCATTTTGAAAATATCCCATTTTGATGTTTATTAGTAGTTTTCAAAATTTGTTCATCAGAACTTTCTCTTTTCTCAAATTTTTAGTCTTCAGAGGTTTGTGACAGATAAGTATGTAAGTGAAAAATAAAATATGTGCAGAATTAAAAAGTGAAACACTTACAGACTTTCTTCTAAGTTTAACATCCCAAGCATGGATACTAACCTCTGAAAAGTTGTTGAATCAAGGGGTTTGGTGAAAATGTCAGCTATTTGATTGGCTGTTGTGACATGCTTCACTTCAATCTTGCCTTTTTCATAGCAATCTCTTATGAAATGATACCTGATTTCAATGTGTTTAGTCTTTGAAAACTGAACAGGATTTTGAATGATGCTAATGGCAGATTTGCTGTCTACAAAAAGTGGGGTCTTGGTCTCTTTGATTCCATAATCAAGCAGTTGATATTGGAGCCATTGTATCTGTGAAGTACAGCTTGCAGCAGCAATATATTCAGCTTCAGCTGTTGAAGTTGCCACAGATGTTTGTTTCTTTGATTGCCAGGACACCAGACAGTTTCCTAAGAATTGACAACCACCAGATGTTGATTTTCTTGACATTTTGCAGCCTGCATAGTCACTATCTGAAAAAGCAGTTAACTTGGTATTGCTTGAAGCAGGATACCAGATCCCTAAAGTAGGAGTTCCTTTCAGATATCTGAAGATTCTTTTGACTGCAATTAGATGAGATTCTCTTGGTGCAGATTGGTATCTAGCACAGACACAAGTTGAAAACATGATATCTGGTCTAGAAGCAGTTAGATATAAAAGAGAACCTATCATACATCTATACATGGTTTGATCAATGTGTTTCCCTTGATCATCTGGTTCAACTTGTGTGATTGGTGTCATGGGAGTGGAACATGTTTTACAGTCTTGTAAAGAAAATTTGTTCAATAATTCTTTAACATATTTTGATTGATGTATAAATGTTCCATTTGATTGTTGTTTGATTTGCAGTCCCAAAAAGTACTGCAATTCTCCCATTGTACTCATTTCAAATTTTGATTGCATGAGTTTCTTAAATTCTTCACACAGTTTTGAATTTGTTGAACCAAAAATGATATCATCAACATATATTTGAACAAGTAAGACATGATTTCCAACATGCTTTATGAAAAGAGTTTTATCAATGGATCCCCTTGAGAAGTGATTCTTTAGTAAAAAGTTGGAAAGTGTTTCATACCAGGCTCTTGGAGCTTGTTTTAGCCCATAAAGAGCTTTGTCAAGTCTGTAAACCCAATCAGGATGAGAAGGATCCTCAAACCCTGGAGGTTGACAGACATACACTTCCTCTTTTATTTTTCCATACAAAAATGCACTTTTGACATCCATTTGATAAACTTTAATGTTGTTGGAAATTGCATAAGCTAAAAATAACCTGATAGCTTCAAGTCTTGCAACTGGTGCAAAGGTTTCATCATAATCAATTCCTTCCTCTTGGGAATAACCTTGTACCACTAGTCTTGCTTTGTTCTTGATGATCATACCAGCCTCATCTGATTTGTTTCTGAAGACCCATCTTGTTCCAATTGGTTGCTTGTTGTTAGGTAAGGGACAGATTTCCCAAACCTGTTGTTTCTTGAATTGAAGCAACTCTTCTTGCATTGCTTGCACCCAATTGTTGTCTTTGAGGGCTTCTTGATATTTCTTTGGTTCCAACTGAGAGATGAATGCTGAGAATAAGCAAAAGTTGGAGAGCTGGTTTCTTGTGAGTACCCCTGATGCAATATCACCCATGATTTGTTCCAATGGATGATCCTTGTGTTCAATCAGTTGTTGTAAACCTGTACTGGATGATGGCTCTACAGGTTCTTCAAATAAACCACTGAGATTGATAATATCTGGTTCAGCTGTTATTTGAACTTCAGGAGTTTTAGGTTCAGCTGAATCAGTAGTTTCAAAATGTTCATCAGTAGTTCCTGAAGTAGAAGCTATTGAAACTTCTGAAGGTTTAATAGTTGATCTTCTGACTGTGTTTGGAGTCCATGGTGCAGGACTATCATCTTCAAATCCTTGAAAACCATTTTGAGGAGGTTTGGATGATTCAACAGTCTTTTCAGGTCCGAAATGAAAACTGTCAAGATCAAATAATTCAGCAGGATCTGCTGGAATAAGAGTGTGTTTTGATTCATTGAACTTGACATTCAGTGTTTCTTCTACTATCCTGGTTCTTGAATTGAATACTTTGTAGGCTTTTCTCAATGGAGAATAACCAAGAAAATAACCTGTGTCAACTTTTGCAGCAAACTTAGAGATAGAGTCTTTGATGTTGAGGATAAAACATTGACATCCAAAAGCCCTGAAGAAGGAGATAAGGGGCTTAATGCCATGAAGAATTTCATAGGCAGTCTTGGTATGTTTCTTGTTGATAAGAACTCTATTCTGAACATAACATGCAGTGTTGACTGCTTCAGCCCAAAAATACAAAGGTAGGCCTGAATCAGCTAACATTGTTCTGGCTGCTTCAATTAATGTTCTGTTCTTTCTTTCTACTACACCATTTTGTTCAGGAGTTCTGGGAATGCTGAACTGTCTAACAATCCCTTTAGACAGACAGAATTCATCCAGAGTTTTGTTCCTGAACTCTGTCCCATTGTCACTCCTGATGACTTTGACAGATAGAGAGTATTGCTTCTCTACTTGTAGAATAAAGAACTTGATGATTTCAGCTGCCTCATCCTTGGAATATAAGAAGAAGACCCATGTGAATCTTGAGTAGTCATCAATGATGACCAAGCAGTACTTCTTCTTACCAAGGCTCATAATCTTGACTGGTCCAAATAAGTCCATATGGAGTAGTTGAAGACATGCAGTTGTTTTTGATTCTTCAATAGACTTATAAGAGGACTTATGCTGTTTACCTTTAAGACAGGAAACACAGTGTTCTTTGCACTGATATTCCTTCAAAGGTAGACCTCTGACCAAGCCCATTTTTGTGACTTTATTGATGGTTTTAAAGTTCACATGGCCAAGTCTCCTATGCCAGAGATCATTTTCTGAAGTTGATGCCTTTGAGAAGAAACAGGCAGTCTTGTTCAATACTTTGTCTTTTTCAATGTCCACTGCATAGACATTGCCACATCTTTTGGCAATCAGCAAAGTATGATCTTCAATGATCTTCTCTATCAACTTCTGGCCTTCTGGTGATATGATCTTGCATGCTGTCTTTGTGAAAAAGGAAGAATATCCTTTGTCACACATTTGAGAGACACTCAGCAAGTTGTACTCAAGATTTTCAACCAGATTGACCTTGTCAAACTGCATTTTGCCTGAGGATACATTGCCATATCCTAGCACATATCCCTTGGCATTGTTCCCAAAGGACACAGATCCTTCTCTTTGACTGATAAAATTGTTTATCAGGTATCTGCATCCAGTCATGTGCATTGAGCCTCCACTATCCACATACCATATGCTATTCAAACCTCTGGAGACTCTCTGCACAAGATAGCAATTTAGTTAGTTTTGGCAACCCAAGCCAGTTTGGCTTTGGGTTTGCTCTTGAGAACAGGTGCAGCTTGTTGTGGACCATTTTTAGTAATCCATGTCCTTTTGGCAATGGATTTGTCATTAAGAACAATGGTGGGTTCTTTTTGGTTTCCACCATCAACTTTGGTCATCAGAAGTTTGACCAGGTTTATCAAATCTTTAACTTCAGCAGTTTGTGAATCTGCTGATGGGTTAGGTGAAACTTCTGAAATTGAACTTTGAGAAGATGACCTTTGTTGAGATAAAGGCTTCTTCTTAGAAAGGGTTTTGTTTGATTGTTGTTTGTTGGGAAAAAAGGTATTTTGAAAATCTTGTTTTATCTGTTTTCCCACAATCAGTTGTTGTCTTTGTTTATTTAACTGATTTACCTTTCTAAATTTGCAAAGTTCAGTTATGTGGTTAAACAGACCACATATTTCACATGCTTTTGCCTTCTCTTTCCTTTTAGATAGATCAAGAGAGCTAGAAGGCAATTTACTGACAAAATCTGATTTTTGAAATAGGTCATCAGCAGTTTTCAGGGTCTCAACTCCTGATGTAGTTGAAACTGCTGATGGCTTATTGTCAGTAGTTTTAACTTCTGCAGTACTTCCCTTTTTGAGGAAGTTCTGATGGTAGGATGTGCAGTCCTCCATATCAGAAGTTTGAATCAATTTCTTCCCATCATTATCAGTTTTGTGGGTAAAATCTGTTGGTGATTCAGTGTGGGTATATCCAATGCCAAACTTAACATTGGCTGCAGTTTGTTTGTTAAGTAACATTTGATACCCTTTACAAGACTCAACCCATTTTTCACAATCAACCTTGGTGTCAGCAAGCTCTTGTCTGACTTTTCCTAGGCTGTCTATCATGGTTTTAATTTGTGCTTCTGTTTCAATGGATTTATCATTTAGTTTGGAAATTTCTTTGTTTTTCAACATGACTTTTCTTTCCAAATCACACTTCATTTGTGTGTATTTTCTTTCCATATCATTGGATTTGCCTTGTAAATGCACATTGGTTTCTCTAATTAAAGCAAATGATTCTTTGCAAGATTTAGTGCAAAGCTTTAAAAGAGATTGTTGTGATACCTGTGTGAGAGCAGAATTTGAAGAGTATCCTTCAAAAGCCATTAAGGCAAAATTCTTTCTGCCATTATCAGGTTCTCCCCAGTTGACATCATAGACCTTATTGTCTGAATCCTGACTGCATTCTGACGTGTCATAAGGAAGACTGCTCCAATCAACATACCCTGAGGTAAATAAGCTTTGTTGCTGAGGGGGTTGTTGAGTTTGTGCAGGAAGTTGAGCAGTTGGAAATGGAGGCATTAGCTGCTGTTGTTGTTGAGCAGGCATCTGTACATATTGTACTTGTGGCACATATTGGACATTTGGAGCTTGTGCCTGTACAAAATGAGCACTCCCATTAGTTCCATTATTCCTGTTATAAGAGGGGTTATATTGATTTCCAGGGGACATTTGTTGGTTATAGCTAGAGCTTCTACACTCTCTAGCAAAGTGTCCCAACTTTTGACACTTATGACATCTCAATTTAGATTTGTCAAAACCAACTTTTGTTGAATTGTTTAGTCCTGGAAATTTCCTTCCTGACCTCTTGTAAAATTTGTTAGTTTTTAAGCTTAACAAGGCCAGTTGGTGCAATATTTCCATTTCTTCTAAGTCATCACTGCTAAAATATTTTAAATCATCCATGATGAAACACATGTTGTCAGCAGTTTGACTTAGTTCCTCATTGTCATAAGCTGGGAAAGATCCATCTGATGAGATCCCAGCAGTTATGTCAATGTGGTCAAAAGAACCAAAATTATTAGAACAGGATGGTGAGTCATGTCCTAATAAGGCTGTGCTACCCGGAGTATAGTCATCAGCAGTTTTACCAGATTCTTGAAGCTTTTTCTTTTGATTGATTTCTCTTTCAAAAGTTAATAATTTACCATGTAACCTAGTTAGGTTCAAGGTGTTAAAATCAGAACTGGTTCTGAGGACTATTGAGTAAGTTTCCCATTTTGAAGGTAAAGACCTTAAAAATCTATGTAACATAGACTCAGTTGTATAGGTCTGATTGTTTATTTTTAACTCAGATATGAGTGAAGAAAATCTTTCAAACTGTTGAGTTAAAGTTTCACCCTCTATGTGAGTAAAAGTTTCATATTGTTGAGCTAGTATTTCTCTGATGTTGGCTATCACCTCAGCAGTTCCTGCAAACTGCTCTTTTAGGCAGTCCCACAGCTCTTTGGCACTTTCACAGTGTAAAAGGCCAGCATAAATTTCGTTTGGGAGAGCCATAGCCAACATGGAAAAAGCTTTTGCATCAAGCTCAAACTTTAGGAAATCTTCCTCCGTGTATTCTTTTGGATCCTTTGGTCTTTCAGTCTTACCCTCTGGATCAGTAACAACTGGTTTGTGAGGTCCAAAAACTACAGACCTCCAACATCCAGTGTTGGTTTGAGAAATAGTGTGTGCCAACCTTTTGGACCATATGTTATATTCATTTCTGACTAACATAGGAGGTTTGTTGGCAGATCCAGTATTGTAGGGGTCCATTTTTAAGAAGTTTGGATTTGTCAATACTTTCTTAAAGTGATGGATTAAAAAGTGAGCCTTTTATCCTTTTTATTGAATATCAATATTGAGCCTGTGTCTGAATCTCAATTTGTTAGATTGATTTTGATCAGATTAACCAGAAGCTCTGATACCAATTGTTGGATCAGTGGCTGTTTATATGAACACTTATGTGTTTATCAGATTTATATAAGAGTTATTAAGCAGCGGAAAGTTAAGTGTTCAAAGGTCTAAAAGATCACTTTGATGAGGAGTTATTACTCCCCCTTGACTGAATAGTAAATAAGAAACAATAAATTATCTAAGTATACAACAGTAATAGCAGTTTATGTTTCTCAGATGTGAAGTGGAAATTATAAGTTTAAAGCTTGAAGGATTTCAATATAATTTCAAAGATATTACACAAAATCACATATCTAAAATAGATGAACAAACTCATCTATTTATAGACTAATGTACTAAACTGAAGTCTGAAGTAATCTAAGATATTTTAACAAAGATATTATGCTAAGATAAGCTTACATCAGTCTGTACATTGAAACTTGAAATCAAGACTTTAACAAAACAATATAATAGTAAAACTGCTGATCTTTCAGTCGGTTAGAAGCTTCTGATGGAAAGTGCTGATGAGTGACAAACTGCTGATGAGCAGTTTGTCTTCAGTAGTTCTTCAGTGAAATGTCTGGTTAGACTTCAGAACTTCTGATGAATTTACTCTTCAGTACTTTGTGTTTGTTCTTCAGTACTTCTTCTATTTGTTCTTCAGCAGTTCTATACTTAGGCAGATATAGAAAAGACTAAGGTTATCAAAAGGTGGTTTCTTCAATCCTCTTCGTCCCAACATTACGCTATTCTGCAGCTTCCAGACTCAGTTTTTGTGGCCTAGGTACACGTTTTGCCAAAAAAAAACCGCAGTTTGGTTTGCGGCAGTACGGACCCATTTTCACACCACTTTCTATTTTTAGCCGAAAACGAGCGATTTTTAAATCGATTCACGGGTCAATTTGGTGAGTAATTACGCTATTCTGCAGCTTCCAGACTCAGTTTTTGTGGCCTAGGTACACGTTTTGCCAAAAAAAACCGCAGTTTGGTTTGCGGCAGTACGGACCCATTTTCACACCACTTTCTATTTTTAGCCGAAAACGAGCGATTTTTAAATCGATTCACGGGTCAATTTGGTGAGTAATTACGCTATTCTGCAGCTTCCAGACTCAGTTTTTGTGGCCTAGGTACACGTTTTGCCAAAAAAAACCGCAGTTTGGTTTGCGGCAGTACGGACCCATTTTCACACCACTTTCTATTTTTAGCCGAAAACGAGCGATTTTTAAATCGATTCACGGGTCAATTTGGTGAGTAATTACGCTATTCTGCAGCTTCCAGACTCAGTTTTTGTGGCCTAGGTACACGTTTTGCCAAAAAAAACCGCAGTTTGGTTTGCGGCAGTACGGACCCATTTTCACACCACTTTCTATTTTTAGCCGAAAACGATCGATTTTTAAATCGATTCACGGGTCAATTTGGTGAGTAATTACGCTATTCTGCAGCTTCCAGACTCAGTTTTTGTGGCCTAGGTACACGTTTTGCCAAAAAAAACCGCAGTTTGGTTTGCGGCAGTACGGACCCATTTTCACACCACTTTCTATTTTTAGCCGAAAACGAGCGATTTTTAAATCGATTCACGGGTCAATTTGGTGAGTAATTACGCTATTCTGCAGCTTCCAGACTCAGTTTTTGTGGCCTAGGTACACGTTTTGCCAAAAAAAACCGCAGTTTGGTTTGCGGCAGTACGGACCCATTTTCACACCACTTTCTATTTTTAGCCGAAAACGAGCGATTTTTAAATCGATTCACGGGTCAATTTGGTGAGTAATTACGCTATTCTGCAGCTTCCAGACTCAGTTTTTGTGGCCTAGGTACACGTTTTGCCAAAAAAAACCGCAGTTTGGTTTGCGGCAGTACGGACCCATTTTCACACCACTTTCTATTTTTAGCCGAAAACGAGCGATTTTTAAATCGATTCACGGGTCAATTTCGTGAGTAATTACGCTATTCTGCAGCTTCCAGACTCAGTTTTTGTGGCCTAGGTACACGTTTTGCCAAAAAAAACCGCAGTTTGGTTTGCGGCAGTACGGACCCATTTTCACACCACTTTCTATTTTTAGCCGAAAACGAGCGATTTTTAAATCGATTCACGGGTCAATTTGGTGAGTAATTACGCTATTCTGCAGCTTCCAGACTCAGTTTTTGTGGCCTAGGTACACGTTTTGCCAAAAAAAAACCGCAGTTTGGTTTGCGGCAGTACGGACCCATTTTCACACCACTTTCTATTTTTAGCCGAAAACGATCGATTTTTAAATCGATTCACGGGTCAATTTGGTGAGTAATTACGCTATTCTGCAGCTTCCAGACTCAGTTTTTGTGGCCTAGGTACACGTTTTGCCAAAAAAAAACCGCAGTTTGGTTTGCGGCAGTACGGACCCATTTTCACACCACTTTCTATTTTTAGCCGAAAACGAGCGATTTTTAAATCGATTCACGGGTCAATTTGGTGAGTAATTACGCTATTCTGCAGCTTCCAGACTCAGTTTTTGTGGCCTAGGTACACGTTTTGCCAAAAAAAACCGCAGTTTGGTTTGCGGCAGTACGGACCCATTTTCACACCACTTTCTATTTTTAGCCGAAAACGAGCGATTTTTAAATCGATTCACGGGTCAATTTGGTGAGTAATTACGCTATTCTGCAGCTTCCAGACTCAGTTTTTGTGGCCTAGGTACACGTTTTGCCAAAAAAAAACCGCAGTTTGGTTTGCGGCAGTACGGACCCATTTTCACACCACTTTCTATTTTTAGCCGAAAACGAGCGATTTTTAAATCGATTCACGGGTCAATTTGGTGAGTAATTACGCTATTCTGCAGCTTCCAGACTCAGTTTTTGTGGCCTAGGTACACGTTTTGCCAAAAAAAACCGCAGTTTGGTTTGCGGCAGTACGGACCCATTTTCACACCACTTTCTATTTTTAGCCGAAAACGAGCGATTTTTAAATCGATTCACGGGTCAATTTGGTGAGTAATTACGCTATTCTGCAGCTTCCAGACTCAGTTTTTGTGGCCTAGGTACACGTTTTGCCAAAAAAAACCGCAGTTTGGTTTGCGGCAGTACGGACCCATTTTCACACCACTTTCTATTTTTAGCCGAAAACGAGCGATTTTTAAATCGATTCACGGGTCAATTTGGTGAGTAATTACGCTATTCTGCAGCTTCCAGACTCAGTTTTTGTGGCCTAGGTACACGTTTTGCCAAAAAAAACCGCAGTTTGGTTTGCGGCAGTACGGACCCATTTTCACACCACTTTCTATTTTTAGCCGAAAACGAGCGATTTTTAAATCGATTCACGGGTCAATTTGGTGAGTAATTACGCTATTCTGCAGCTTCCAGACTCAGTTTTTGTGGCCTAGGTACACGTTTTGCCAAAAAAAACCGCAGTTTGGTTTGCGGCAGTACGGACCCATTTTCACACCACTTTCTATTTTTAGCCGAAAACGAGCGATTTTTAAATCGATTCACGGGTCAATTTGGTGAGTAATTACGCTATTCTGCAGCTTCCAGACTCAGTTTTTGTGGCCTAGGTACACGTTTTGCCAAAAAAAACCGCAGTTTGGTTTGCGGCAGTACGGACCCATTTTCACACCACTTTCTATTTTTAGCCGAAAACGAGCGATTTTTAAATCGATTCACGGGTCAATTTGGTGAGTAATTACGCTATTCTGCAGCTTCCAGACTCAGTTTTTGTGGCCTAGGTACACGTTTTGCCAAAAAAAAACCGCAGTTTGGTTTGCGGCAGTACGGACCCATTTTCACACCACTTTCTATTTTTAGCCGAAAACGAGCGATTTTTAAATCGATTCACGGGTCAATTTGGTGAGTAATTACGCTATTCTGCAGCTTCCAGACTCAGTTTTTGTGGCCTAGGTACACGTTTTGCCAAAAAAAACCGCAGTTTGGTTTGCGGCAGTACGGACCCATTTTCACACCACTTTCTATTTTTAGCCGAAAACGAGCGATTTTTAAATCGATTCACGGGTCAATTTGGTGAGTAATTACGCTATTCTGCAGCTTCCAGACTCAGTTTTTGTGGCCTAGGTACACGTTTTGCCAAAAAAAAACCGCAGTTTGGTTTGCGGCAGTACGGACCCATTTTCACACCACTTTCTATTTTTAGCCGAAAACGAGCGATTTTTAAATCGATTCACGGGTCAATTTGGTGAGTAATTACGCTATTCTGCAGCTTCCAGACTCAGTTTTTGTGGCCTAGGTACACGTTTTGCCAAAAAAAACCGCAGTTTGGTTTGCGGCAGTACGGACCCATTTTCACACCACTTTCTATTTTTAGCCGAAAACGAGCGATTTTTAAATCGATTCACGGGTCAATTTGGTGAGTAATTACGCTATTCTGCAGCTTCCAGACTCAGTTTTTGTGGCCTAGGTACACGTTTTGCCAAAAAAAAACCGCAGTTTGGTTTGCGGCAGTACGGACCCATTTTCACACCACTTTCTATTTTTAGCCGAAAACGAGCGATTTTTAAATCGATTCACGGGTCAATTTGGTGAGTAATTACGTATTCTGCAGCTTCCAGACTCAGTTTTTGTGGCCTAGGTACACGTTTTGCCAAAAAAAACCGCAGTTTGGTTTGCGGCAGTACGGACCCATTTTCACACCACTTTCTATTTTTAGCCGAAAACGAGCGATTTTTAAATCGATTCACGGGTCAATTTGGTGAGTAATTACGCTATTCTGCAGCTTCCAGACTCAGTTTTTGTGGCCTAGGTACACGTTTTGCCAAAAAAAAACCGCAGTTTGGTTTGCGGCAGTACGGACCCATTTTCACACCACTTTCTATTTTTAGCCGAAAACGAGCGATTTTTAAATCGATTCACGGGTCAATTTGGTGAGTAATTACGCTATTCTGCAGCTTCCAGACTCAGTTTTTGTGGCCTAGGTACACGTTTTGCCAAAAAAAACCGCAGTTTGGTTTGCGGCAGTACGGACCCATTTTCACACCACTTTCTATTTTTAGCCGAAAACGAGCGATTTTTAAATCGATTCACGGGTCAATTTGGTGAGTAATTACGCTATTCTGCAGCTTCCAGACTCAGTTTTTGTGGCCTAGGTACACGTTTTGCCAAAAAAAAACCGCAGTTTGGTTTGCGGCAGTACGGACCCATTTTCACACCACTTTCTATTTTTAGCCGAAAACGAGCGATTTTTAAATCGATTCACGGGTCAATTTGGTGAGTAATTACGCTATTCTGCAGCTTCCAGACTCAGTTTTTGTGGCCTAGGTACACGTTTTGCCAAAAAAAAACCGCAGTTTGGTTTGCGGCAGTACGGACCCATTTTCACACCACTTTCTATTTTTAGCCGAAAACGAGCGATTTTTAAATCGATTCACGGGTCAATTTGGTGAGTAATTACGCTATTCTGCAGCTTCCAGACTCAGTTTTTGTGGCCTAGGTACACGTTTTGCCAAAAAAAAACCGCAGTTTGGTTTGCGGCAGTACGGACCCATTTTCACACCACTTTCTATTTTTAGCCGAAAACGAGCGATTTTTAAATCGATTCACGGGTCAATTTGGTGAGTAATTACGCTATTCTGCAGCTTCCAGACTCAGTTTTTGTGGCCTAGGTACACGTTTTGCCAAAAAAAACCGCAGTTTGGTTTGCGGCAGTACGGACCCATTTTCACACCACTTTCTATTTTTAGCCGAAAACGAGCGATTTTTAAATCGATTCACGGGTCAATTTGGTGAGTAATTACGCTATTCTGCAGCTTCCAGACTCAGTTTTTGTGGCCTTGGTACACGTTTTGCCAAAAAAAACCGCAGTTTGGATTGCGGCAGTACGGACCCATTTTCACACCACTTTCTATTTTTAGCCGAAAACGAGCGATTTTTAAATCGATTCACGGGTCAATTTGGTGAGTAATTACGCTATTCTGCAGCTTCCAGACTCAGTTTTTGTGGCCTAGGTACACGTTTTGCCAAAAAAAACCGCAGTTTGGTTTGCGGCAGTACGGACCCATTTTCACACCACTTTCTATTTTTAGCCGAAAACGAGCGATTTTTAAATCGATTCACGGGTCAATTTGGTGAGTAATTACGCTATTCTGCAGCTTCCAGACTCAGTTTTTGTGGCCTAGGTACACGTTTTGCCAAAAAAAAACCGCAGTTTGGTTTGCGGCAGTACGGACCCATTTTCACACCACTTTCTATTTTTAGCCGAAAACGAGCGATTTTTAAATCGATTCACGGGTCAATTTGGTGAGTAATTACGCTATTCTGCAGCTTCCAGACTCAGTTTTTGTGGCCTAGGTACACGTTTTGCCAAAAAAAAACCGCAGTTTGGTTTGCGGCAGTACGGACCCATTTTCACACCACTTTCTATTTTTAGCCGAAAACGAGCGATTTTTAAATCGATTCACGGGTCAATTTGGTGAGTAATTACGCTATTCTGCAGCTTCCAGACTCAGTTTTTGTGGCCTAGGTACACGTTTTGCCAAAAAAAACCGCAGTTTGGTTTGCGGCAGTACGGACCCATTTTCACACCACTTTCTATTTTTAGCCGAAAACGAGCGATTTTTAAATCGATTCACGGGTCAATTTGGTGAGTAATTACGCTATTCTGCAGCTTCCAGACTCAGTTTTTGTGGCCTAGGTACACGTTTTGCCAAAAAAAAACCGCAGTTTGGTTTGCGGCAGTACGGACCCATTTTCACACCACTTTCTATTTTTAGCCGAAAACGAGCGATTTTTAAATCGATTCACGGGTCAATTTGGTGAGTAATTACGCTATTCTGCAGCTTCCAGACTCAGTTTTTGTGGCCTAGGTACACGTTTTGCCAAAAAAAAACCGCAGTTTGGTTTGCGGCAGTACGGACCCATTTTCACACCACTTTCTATTTTTAGCCGAAAACGAGCGATTTTTAAATCGATTCACGGGTCAATTTGGTGAGTAATTACGCTATTCTGCAGCTTCCAGACTCAGTTTTTGTGGCCTAGGTACACGTTTTGCCAAAAAAAAAACCGCAGTTTGGTTTGCGGCAGTACGGACCCATTTTCACACCACTTTCTATTTTTAGCCGAAAACGAGCGATTTTTAAATCGATTCACGGGTCAATTTGGTGAGTAATTACGCTATTCTGCAGCTTCCAGACTCAGTTTTTGTGGCCTAGGTACACGTTTTGCCAAAAAAAAACCGCAGTTTGGATTGCGGCAGTACGGACCCATTTTCACACCACTTTCTATTTTTAGCCGAAAACGAGCGATTTTTAAATCGATTCACGGGTCAATTTGGTGAGTAATTACGCTATTCTGCAGCTTCCAGACTCAGTTTTTGTGGCCTAGGTACACGTTTTGCCAAAAAAAACCGCAGTTTGGTTTGCGGCAGTACGGACCCATTTTCACACCACTTTCTATTTTTAGCCGAAAACGAGCGATTTTTAAATCGATTCACGGGTCAATTTGGTGAGTAATTACGCTATTCTGCAGCTTCCAGACTCAGTTTTTGTGGCCTAGGTACACGTTTTGCCAAAAAAAAACCGCAGTTTGGTTTGCGGCAGTACGGACCCATTTTCACACCACTTTCTATTTTTAGCCGAAAACGAGCGATTTTTAAATCGATTCACGGGTCAATTTGGTGAGTAATTACGCTATTCTGCAGCTTCCAGACTCAGTTTTTGTGGCCTAGGTACACGTTTTGCCAAAAAAAAACCGCAGTTTGGTTTGCGGCAGTACGGACCCATTTTCACACCACTTTCTATTTTTAGCCGAAAACGAGCGATTTTTAAATCGATTCACGGGTCAATTTGGTGAGTAATTACGCTATTCTGCAGCTTCCAGACTCAGTTTTTGTGGCCTAGGTACACGTTTTGCCAAAAAAAACCGCAGTTTGGATTGCGGCAGTACGGACCCATTTTCACACCACTTTCTATTTTTAGCCGAAAACGAGCGATTTTTAAATCGATTCACGGGTCAATTTGGTGAGTAATTACGCTATTCTGCAGCTTCCAGACTCAGTTTTTGTGGCCTAGGTACACGTTTTGCCAAAAAAAAACCGCAGTTTGGTTTGCGGCAGTACGGACCCATTTTCACACCACTTTCTATTTTTAGCCGAAAACGAGCGATTTTTAAATCGATTCACGGGTCAATTTGGTGAGTAATTACGCTATTCTGCAGCTTCCAGACTCAGTTTTTGTGGCCTAGGTACACGTTTTGCCAAAAAAAACCGCAGTTTGGTTTGCGGCAGTACGGACCCATTTTCACACCACTTTCTATTTTTAGCCGAAAACGAGCGATTTTTAAATCGATTCACGGGTCAATTTGGTGAGTAATTACGCTATTCTGCAGCTTCCAGACTCAGTTTTTGTGGCCTAGGTACACGTTTTGCCAAAAAAAACCGCAGTTTGGTTTGCGGCAGTACGGACCCATTTTCACACCACTTTCTATTTTTAGCCGAAAACGAGCGATTTTTAAATCGATTCACGGGTCAATTTGGTGAGTAATTACGCTATTCTGCAGCTTCCAGACTCAGTTTTTGTGGCCTAGGTACACGTTTTGCCAAAAAAAACCGCAGTTTGGTTTGCGGCAGTACGGACCCATTTTCACACCACTTTCTATTTTTAGCCGAAAACGAGCGATTTTTAAATCGATTCACGGGTCAATTTGGTGAGTAATTACGCTATTCTGCAGCTTCCAGACTCAGTTTTTGTGGCCTAGGTACACGTTTTGCCAAAAAAAAACCGCAGTTTGGTTTGCGGCAGTACGGACCCATTTTCACACCACTTTCTATTTTTAGCCGAAAACGAGCGATTTTTAAATCGATTCACGGGTCAATTTGGTGAGTAATTACGCTATTCTGCAGCTTCCAGACTCAGTTTTTGTGGCCTAGGTACACGTTTTGCCAAAAAAAACCGCAGTTTGGTTTGCGGCAGTACGGACCCATTTTCACACCACTTTCTATTTTTAGCCGAAAACGAGCGATTTTTAAATCGATTCACGGGTCAATTTGGTGAGTAATTACGCTATTCTGCAGCTTCCAGACTCAGTTTTTGTGGCCTAGGTACACGTTTTGCCAAAAAAAAACCGCAGTTTGGTTTGCGGCAGTACGGACCCATTTTCACACCACTTTCTATTTTTAGCCGAAAACGAGCGATTTTTAAATCGATTCACGGGTCAATTTGGTGAGTAATTACGCTATTCTGCAGCTTCCAGACTCAGTTTTTGTGGCCTAGGTACACGTTTTGCCAAAAAAAACCGCAGTTTGGTTTGCGGCAGTACGGACCCATTTTCACACCACTTTCTATTTTTAGCCGAAAACGAGCGATTTTTAAATCGATTCACGGGTCAATTTGGTGAGTAATTACGCTATTCTGCAGCTTCCAGACTCAGTTTTTGTGGCCTAGGTACACGTTTTGCCAAAAAAAACCGCAGTTTGGTTTGCGGCAGTACGGACCCATTTTCACACCACTTTCTATTTTTAGCCGAAAACGAGCGATTTTTAAATCGATTCACGGGTCAATTTGGTGAGTAATTACGCTATTCTGCAGCTTCCAGACTCAGTTTTTGTGGCCTAGGTACACGTTTTGCCAAAAAAAACCGCAGTTTGGTTTGCGGCAGTACGGACCCATTTTCACACCACTTTCTATTTTTAGCCGAAAACGAGCGATTTTTAAATCGATTCACGGGTCAATTTGGTGAGTAATTACGCTATTCTGCAGCTTCCAGACTCAGTTTTTGTGGCCTAGGTACACGTTTTGCCAAAAAAAAACCGCAGTTTGGTTTGCGGCAGTACGGACCCATTTTCACACCACTTTCTATTTTTAGCCGAAAACGAGCGATTTTTAAATCGATTCACGGGTCAATTTGGTGAGTAATTACGCTATTCTGCAGCTTCCAGACTCAGTTTTTGTGGCCTAGGTACACGTTTTGCCAAAAAAAACCGCAGTTTGGTTTGCGGCAGTACGGACCCATTTTCACACCACTTTCTATTTTTAGCCGAAAACGAGCGATTTTTAAATCGATTCACGGGTCAATTTGGTGAGTAATTACGCTATTCTGCAGCTTCCAGACTCAGTTTTTGTGGCCTTGGTACACGTTTTGCCAAAAAAAAACCGCAGTTTGGATTGCGGCAGTACGGACCCATTTTCACACCACTTTCTATTTTTAGCCGAAAACGAGCGATTTTTAAATCGATTCACGGGTCAATTTGGTGAGTAATTACGCTATTCTGCAGCTTCCAGACTCAGTTTTTGTGGCCTAGGTACACGTTTTGCCAAAAAAAACCGCAGTTTGGTTTGCGGCAGTACGGACCCATTTTCACACCACTTTCTATTTTTAGCCGAAAACGAGCGATTTTTAAATCGATTCACGGGTCAATTTGGTGAGTAATTACGCTATTCTGCAGCTTCCAGACTCAGTTTTTGTGGCCTAGGTACACGTTTTGCCAAAAAAAACCGCAGTTTGGTTTGCGGCAGTACGGACCCATTTTCACACCACTTTCTATTTTTAGCCGAAAACGAGCGATTTTTAAATCGATTCACGGGTCAATTTGGTGAGTAATTACGCTATTCTGCAGCTTCCAGACTCAGTTTTTGTGGCCTAGGTACACGTTTTGCCAAAAAAAACCGCAGTTTGGTTTGCGGCAGTACGGACCCATTTTCACACCACTTTCTATTTTTAGCCGAAAACGAGCGATTTTTAAATCGATTCACGGGTCAATTTGGTGAGTAATTACGCTATTCTGCAGCTTCCAGACTCAGTTTTTGTGGCCTAGGTACACGTTTTGCCAAAAAAAAACCGCAGTTTGGTTTGCGGCAGTACGGACCCATTTTCACACCACTTTCTATTTTTAGCCGAAAACGAGCGATTTTTAAATCGATTCACGGGTCAATTTGGTGAGTAATTACGCTATTCTGCAGCTTCCAGACTCAGTTTTTGTGGCCTAGGTACACGTTTTGCCAAAAAAAAACCGCAGTTTGGTTTGCGGCAGTACGGACCCATTTTCACACCACTTTCTATTTTTAGCCGAAAACGAGCGATTTTTAAATCGATTCACGGGTCAATTTGGTGAGTAATTACGCTATTCTGCAGCTTCCAGACTCAGTTTTTGTGGCCTAGGTACACGTTTTGCCAAAAAAAACCGCAGTTTGGATTGCGGCAGTACGGACCCATTTTCACACCACTTTCTATTTTTAGCCGAAAACGAGCGATTTTTAAATCGATTCACGGGTCAATTTGGTGAGTAATTACGCTATTCTGCAGCTTCCAGACTCAGTTTTTGTGGCCTAGGTACAACGTTTTGCCAAAAAAAAACCGCAGTTTGGTTTGCGGCAGTACGGACCCATTTTCACACCACTTTCTATTTTTAGCCGAAAACGAGCGATTTTTAAATCGATTCACGGGTCAATTTGGTGAGTAATTACGCTATTCTGCAGCTTCCAGACTCAGTTTTTGTGGCCTAGGTACACGTTTTGCCAAAAAAAACCGCAGTTTGGTTTGCGGCAGTACGGACCCATTTTCACACCACTTTCTATTTTTAGCCGAAAACGAGCGATTTTTAAATCGATTCACGGGTCAATTTGGTGAGTAATTACGCTATTCTGCAGCTTCCAGACTCAGTTTTTGTGGCCTAGGTACACGTTTTGCCAAAAAAAACCGCAGTTTGGTTTGCGGCAGTACGGACCCATTTTCACACCACTTTCTATTTTTAGCCGAAAACGAGCGATTTTTAAATCGATTCACGGGTCAATTTGGTGAGTAATTACGCTATTCTGCAGCTTCCAGACTCAGTTTTTGTGGCCTAGGTACACGTTTTGCCAAAAAAAACCGCAGTTTGGTTTGCGGCAGTACGGACCCATTTTCACACCACTTTCTATTTTTAGCCGAAAACGAGCGATTTTTAAATCGATTCACGGGTCAATTTGGTGAGTAATTACGCTATTCTGCAGCTTCCAGACTCAGTTTTTGTGGCCTAGGTACACGTTTTGCCAAAAAAAAACCGCAGTTTGGTTTGCGGCAGTACGGACCCATTTTCACACCACTTTCTATTTTTAGCCGAAAACGAGCGATTTTTAAATCGATTCACGGGTCAATTTGGTGAGTAATTACGCTATTCTGCAGCTTCCAGACTCAGTTTTTGTGGCCTAGGTACACGTTTTGCCAAAAAAAAACCGCAGTTTGGTTTGCGGCAGTACGGACCCCATTTTCACACCACTTTCTATTTTTAGCCGAAAACGAGCGATTTTTAAATCGATTCACGGGTCAATTTGGTGAGTAATTACGCTATTCTGCAGCTTCCAGACTCAGTTTTTGTGGCCTAGGTACACGTTTTGCCAAAAAAAAACCGCAGTTTGGTTTGCGGCAGTACGGACCCATTTTCACACCACTTTCTATTTTTAGCCGAAAACGAGCGATTTTTAAATCGACTTCACGGGTCAATTTGGTGAGTAATTACGCTATTCTGCAGCTTCCAGACTCAGTTTTTGTGGCCTAGGTACACGTTTTGCCAAAAAAAAACGCAGTTTGGTTTGCGGCAGTACGGACCCATTTTCACACCACTTTCTATTTTTAGCCGAAAACGAGCGATTTTTAAATCGATTCACGGGTCAATTTGGTGAGTAATTACGCTATTCTGCAGCTTCCAGACTCAGTTTTTGTGGCCTAGGTACACGTTTTGCCAAAAAAAAACCGCAGTTTGGTTTGCGGCAGTACGGACCCATTTTCACACCACTTTCTATTTTTAGCCGAAAACGAGCGATTTTTAAATCGATTCACGGGTCAATTTGGTGAGTAATTACGCTATTCTGCAGCTTCCAGACTCAGTTTTTGTGGCCTAGGTACACGTTTTGCCAAAAAAAACCGCAGTTTGGTTTGCGGCAGTACGGACCCATTTTCACACCACTTTCTATTTTTAGCCGAAAACGAGCGATTTTTAAATCGATTCACGGGTCAATTTGGTGAGTAATTACGCTATTCTGCAGCTTCCAGACTCAGTTTTTGTGGCCTAGGTACACGTTTTGCCAAAAAAAAACCGCAGTTTGGTTTGCGGCAGTACGGACCCATTTTCACACCACTTTCTATTTTTAGCCGAAAACGAGCGATTTTTAAATCGATTCACGGGTCAATTTGGTGAGTAATTACGCTATTCTGCAGCTTCCAGACTCAGTTTTTGTGGCCTAGGTACACGTTTTGCCAAAAAAAAACCGCAGTTTGGTTTGCGGCAGTACGGACCCATTTTCACACCACTTTCTATTTTTAGCCGAAAACGAGCGATTTTTAAATCGATTCACGGGTCAATTTGGTGAGTAATTACGCTATTCTGCAGCTTCCAGACTCAGTTTTTGTGGCCTAGGTACACGTTTTGCCAAAAAAAACCGCAGTTTGGTTTGCGGCAGTACGGACCCATTTTCACACCACTTTCTATTTTTAGCCGAAAACGAGCGATTTTTAAATCGATTCACGGGTCAATTTGGTGAGTAATTACGCTATTCTGCAGCTTCCAGACTCAGTTTTTGTGGCCTAGGTACACGTTTTGCCAAAAAAAAACCGCAGTTTGGTTTGCGGCAGTACGGACCCATTTTCACACCACTTTCTATTTTTAGCCGAAAACGAGCGATTTTTAAATCGATTCACGGGTCAATTTGGTGAGTAATTACGCTATTCTGCAGCTTCCAGACTCAGTTTTTGTGGCCTAGGTACACGTTTTGCCAAAAAAAACCGCAGTTTGGTTTGCGGCAGTACGGACCCATTTTCACACCACTTTCTATTTTTAGCCGAAAACGAGCGATTTTTAAATCGATTCACGGGTCAATTTGGTGAGTAATTACGCTATTCTGCAGCTTCCAGACTCAGTTTTTGTGGCCTAGGTACACGTTTTGCCAAAAAAAACCGCAGTTTGGTTTGCGGCAGTACGGACCCATTTTCACACCACTTTCTATTTTTAGCCGAAAACGAGCGATTTTTAAATCGATTCACGGGTCAATTTGGTGAGTAATTACGCTATTCTGCAGCTTCCAGACTCAGTTTTTGTGGCCTAGGTACACGTTTTGCCAAAAAAAAACCGCAGTTTGGTTTGCGGCAGTACGGACCCATTTTCACACCACTTTCTATTTTTAGCCGAAAACGAGCGATTTTTAAATCGATTCACGGGTCAATTTGGTGAGTAATTACGCTATTCTGCAGCTTCCAGACTCAGTTTTTTGTGGCCTAGGTACACGTTTTGCCAAAAAAAACCGCAGTTTGGTTTGCGGCAGTACGGACCCATTTTCACACCACTTTCTATTTTTAGCCGAAAACGAGCGATTTTTAAATCGATTCACGGGTCAATTTGGTGAGTAATTACGCTATTCTGCAGCTTCCAGACTCAGTTTTTGTGGCCTAGGTACACGTTTTGCCAAAAAAAACCGCAGTTTGGTTTGCGGCAGTACGGACCCATTTTCACACCACTTTCTATTTTTAGCCGAAAACGAGCGATTTTTAAATCGATTCACGGGTCAATTTGGTGAGTAATTACGCTATTCTGCAGCTTCCAGACTCAGTTTTTGTGGCCTAGGTACACGTTTTGCCAAAAAAAAACCGCAGTTTGGTTTGCGGCAGTACGGACCCATTTTCACACCACTTTCTATTTTTAGCCGAAAACGAGCGATTTTTAAATCGATTCACGGGTCAATTTGGTGAGTAATTACGCTATTCTGCAGCTTCCAGACTCAGTTTTTGTGGCCTAGGTACACGTTTTGCCAAAAAAAACCGCAGTTTGGTTTGCGGCAGTACGGACCCATTTTCACACCACTTTCTATTTTTAGCCGAAAACGAGCGATTTTTAAATCGATTCACGGGTCAATTTGGTGAGTAATTACGCTATTCTGCAGCTTCCAGACTCAGTTTTTGTGGCCTAGGTACACGTTTTGCCAAAAAAAACCGCAGTTTGGTTTGCGGCAGTACGGACCCATTTTCACACCACTTTCTATTTTTAGCCGAAAACGAGCGATTTTTAAATCGATTCACGGGTCAATTTGGTGAGTAATTACGCTATTCTGCAGCTTCCAGACTCAGTTTTTGTGGCCTAGGTACACGTTTTGCCAAAAAAAAACCGCAGTTTGGTTTGCGGCAGTACGGACCCATTTTCACACCACTTTCTATTTTTAGCCGAAAACGAGCGATTTTTAAATCGATTCACGGGTCAATTTGGTGAGTAATTACGCTATTCTGCAGCTTCCAGACTCAGTTTTTGTGGCCTAGGTACACGTTTTGCCAAAAAAAAACCGCAGTTTGGTTTGCGGCAGTACGGACCCATTTTCACACCACTTTCTATTTTTAGCCGAAAACGAGCGATTTTTAAATCGATTCACGGGTCAATTTGGTGAGTAATTACGCTATTCTGCAGCTTCCAGACTCAGTTTTTGTGGCCTAGGTACACGTTTTGCCAAAAAAAACCGCAGTTTGGTTTGCGGCAGTACGGACCCATTTTCACACCACTTTCTATTTTTAGCCGAAAACGAGCGATTTTTAAATCGATTCACGGGTCAATTTGGTGAGTAATTACGCTATTCTGCAGCTTCCAGACTCAGTTTTTGTGGCCTAGGTACACGTTTTGCCAAAAAAAACCGCAGTTTGGTTTGCGGCAGTACGGACCCATTTTCACACCACTTTCTATTTTTAGCCGAAAACGAGCGATTTTTAAATCGATTCACGGGTCAATTTGGTGAGTAATTACGCTATTCTGCAGCTTCCAGACTCAGTTTTTGTGGCCTAGGTACACGTTTTGCCAAAAAAAACCGCAGTTTGGTTTGCGGCAGTACGGACCCATTTTCACACCACTTTCTATTTTTAGCCGAAAACGAGCGATTTTTAAATCGATTCACGGGTCAATTTGGTGAGTAATTACGCTATTCTGCAGCTTCCAGACTCAGTTTTTGTGGCCTAGGTACACGTTTTGCCAAAAAAAAACCGCAGTTTGGTTTGCGGCAGTACGGACCCATTTTCACACCACTTTCTATTTTTAGCCGAAAACGAGCGATTTTTAAATCGATTCACGGGTCAATTTGGTGAGTAATTACGCTATTCTGCAGCTTCCAGACTCAGTTTTTGTGGCCTAGGTACACGTTTTGCCAAAAAAAAACCGCAGTTTGGTTTGCGGCAGTACGGACCCATTTTCACACCACTTTCTATTTTTAGCCGAAAACGAGCGATTTTTAAATCGATTCACGGGTCAATTTGGTGAGTAATTACGCTATTCTGCAGCTTCAGACTCAGTTTTTGTGGCCTAGGTACACGTTTTGCCAAAAAAAAACCGCAGTTTGGTTTGCGGCAGTACGGACCCATTTTCACACCACTTTCTATTTTTAGCCGAAAACGAGCGATTTTTAAATCGATTCACGGGTCAATTTGGTGAGTAATTACGCTATTCTGCAGCTTCCAGACTCAGTTTTTGTGGCCTAGGTACACGTTTTGCCAAAAAAAACCGCAGTTTGGTTTGCGGCAGTACGGACCCATTTTCACACCACTTTCTATTTTTAGCCGAAAACGAGCGATTTTTAAATCGATTCACGGGTCAATTTGGTGAGTAATTACGCTATTCTGCAGCTTCCAGACTCAGTTTTTGTGGCCTAGGTACACGTTTTGCCAAAAAAAACCGCAGTTTGGTTTGCGGCAGTACGGACCCATTTTCACACCACTTTCTATTTTTAGCCGAAAACGAGCGATTTTTAAATCGATTCACGGGTCAATTTGGTGAGTAATTACGCTATTCTGCAGCTTCCAGACTCAGTTTTTGTGGCCTAGGTACACGTTTTGCCAAAAAAAACCGCAGTTTGGTTTGCGGCAGTACGGACCCATTTTCACACCACTTTCTATTTTTAGCCGAAAACGAGCGATTTTTAAATCGATTCACGGGTCAATTTGGTGAGTAATTACGCTATTCTGCAGCTTCCAGACTCAGTTTTTGTGGCCTAGGTACACGTTTTGCCAAAAAAAAACCGCAGTTTGGTTTGCGGCAGTACGGACCCATTTTCACACCACTTTCTATTTTTAGCCGAAAACGAGCGATTTTTAAATCGATTCACGGGTCAATTTGGTGAGTAATTACGCTATTCTGCAGCTTCCAGACTCAGTTTTTGTGGCCTAGGTACACGTTTTGCCAAAAAAAAACCGCAGTTTGGTTTGCGGCAGTACGGACCCATTTTCACACCACTTTCTATTTTTAGCCGAAAACGAGCGATTTTTAAATCGATTCACGGGTCAATTTGGTGAGTAATTACGCTATTCTGCAGCTTCCAGACTCAGTTTTTGTGGCCTAGGTACACGTTTTGCCAAAAAAAAACCGCAGTTTGGTTTGCGGCAGTACGGACCCATTTTCACACCACTTTCTATTTTTAGCCGAAAACGAGCGATTTTTAAATCGATTCACGGGTCAATTTGGTGAGTAATTACGCTATTCTGCAGCTTCCAGACTCAGTTTTTGTGGCCTAGGTACACGTTTTGCCAAAAAAAAACCGCAGTTTGGTTTGCGGCAGTACGGACCCATTTTCACACCACTTTCTATTTTTAGCCGAAAACGAGCGATTTTTAAATCGATTCACGGGTCAATTTGGTGAGTAATTACGCTATTCTGCAGCTTCCAGACTCAGTTTTTGTGGCCTAGGTACACGTTTTGCCAAAAAAAAACCGCAGTTTGGTTTGCGGCAGTACGGACCCATTTTCACACCACTTTCTATTTTTAGCCGAAAACGAGCGATTTTTAAATCGATTCACGGGTCAATTTGGTGAGTAATTACGCTATTCTGCAGCTTCCAGACTCAGTTTTTGTGGCCTAGGTACACGTTTTGCCAAAAAAAACCGCAGTTTGGTTTGCGGCAGTACGGACCCATTTTCACACCACTTTCTATTTTTAGCCGAAAACGAGCGATTTTTAAATCGATTCACGGGTCAATTTGGTGAGTAATTACGCTATTCTGCAGCTTCCAGACTCAGTTTTTGTGGCCTAGGTACACGTTTTGCCAAAAAAAACCGCAGTTTGGTTTGCGGCAGTACGGACCCATTTTCACACCACTTTCTATTTTTAGCCGAAAACGAGCGATTTTTAAATCGATTCACGGGTCAATTTGGTGAGTAATTACGCTATTCTGCAGCTTCCAGACTCAGTTTTTGTGGCCTAGGTACACGTTTTGCCAAAAAAAACCGCAGTTTGGTTTGCGGCAGTACGGACCCATTTTCACACCACTTTCTATTTTTAGCCGAAAACGAGCGATTTTTAAATCGATTCACGGGTCAATTTGGTGAGTAATTACGCTATTCTGCAGCTTCCAGACTCAGTTTTTGTGGCCTAGGTACACGTTTTGCCAAAAAAAAACCGCAGTTTGGTTTGCGGCAGTACGGACCCATTTTCACACCACTTTCTATTTTTAGCCGAAAACGAGCGATTTTTAAATCGATTCACGGGTCAATTTGGTGAGTAATTACGCTATTCTGCAGCTTCCAGACTCAGTTTTTGTGGCCTAGGTACACGTTTTGCCAAAAAAAAACCGCAGTTTGGTTTGCGGCAGTACGGACCCATTTTCACACCACTTTCTATTTTTAGCCGAAAACGAGCGATTTTTAAATCGATTCACGGGTCAATTTGGTGAGTAATTACGCTATTCTGCAGCTTCCAGACTCAGTTTTTGTGGCCTAGGTACACGTTTTGCCAAAAAAAACCGCAGTTTGGTTTGCGGCAGTACGGACCCATTTTCACACCACTTTCTATTTTTAGCCGAAAACGAGCGATTTTTAAATCGATTCACGGGTCAATTTGGTGAGTAATTACGCTATTCTGCAGCTTCCAGACTCAGTTTTTGTGGCCTAGGTACACGTTTTGCCAAAAAAAAACCGCAGTTTGGTTTGCGGCAGTACGGACCCATTTTCACACCACTTTCTATTTTTAGCCGAAAACGAGCGATTTTTAAATCGATTCACGGGTCAATTTGGTGAGTAATTACGCTATTCTGCAGCTTCCAGACTCAGTTTTTGTGGCCTAGGTACACGTTTTGCCAAAAAAAACCGCAGTTTGGTTTGCGGCAGTACGGACCCATTTTCACACCACTTTCTATTTTTAGCCGAAAACGAGCGATTTTTAAATCGATTCACGGGTCAATTTGGTGAGTAATTACGCTATTCTGCAGCTTCCAGACTCAGTTTTTGTGGCCTAGGTACACGTTTTGCCAAAAAAAACCGCAGTTTGGTTTGCGGCAGTACGGACCCATTTTCACACCACTTTCTATTTTTAGCCGAAAACGAGCGATTTTTAAATCGATTCACGGGTCAATTTGGTGAGTAATTACGCTATTCTGCAGCTTCCAGACTCAGTTTTTGTGGCCTAGGTACACGTTTTGCCAAAAAAAACCGCAGTTTGGTTTGCGGCAGTACGGACCCATTTTCACACCACTTTCTATTTTTAG
>JAQQBG010000350.1:0-38866 GCA_032199755.1 Ambrosia artemisiifolia | reverse complement strand
AAATTGATTTGTCGATTCAGGAAGCTTAATTGACTTGCAAACTTTGAGAATTTCACTAGAAATGAATTTGCGGTGCGTTAGAATATGCCCGGCACGCCCTGCAAAGTGGGGCATCTGTTAGGTATTTTGTCTACTTTCAGGGAGGTCCCTAGGCTGAACCAACGCACCGCAAATTGATTTGTCAATTCAGGAAGCTTAAATGACTTGCAAACTATAAGAATTTCACTAGAAATGAATTTGCGGTGCGTTAGAATATGCCCGGCACGCCCTGCAAAGTGGGGCATCTGTTAGGTATTTTCTCTACTTTCAGGGAGGTCCCTAGGCTGAACCAGCGCACCGCAAATTGATTTGTCAATTCAGGAAGCTTAATTGACTTGCAAACTATAAGAATTTCACTAGAAATGAATTTGCGGTGCGCCAAAATGTGCCCAGCACGCCCAGCAAAGAAGGTCATTTGTAAGGTACTTCTGTCATTTCAGGACGGTCCCCAGGCTGAACCAACGCACCGCAAATTGATTTGTTAATTTTAGGAAGCTTAAATGACTCGCAAACTATAAGAATTTCACTAGAAATGAATTTGCGGTGCACCAGAATATGCCCAGCACGCCCAGCAAAGAAGGTCATTTGTAAGGTACTTCTGTCATTTCAGGACGGTCCCCAGGCTGAACCAACGCACCGCAAATTGATTTGTCGATTCAGGAAGCTTAATTGACTTGCAAACTTTGAGAATTTCACTAGAAATGAATTTGCGGTGCCGTAGAATATGCACGCCACGCCCTGCAAAGTGGGGCATCTGTTAGGTATTTTGTCTACTTTCAGGGCGGTCCCTAGGCTGAACCAACGCACCGCAAATTGATTTGTCAATTCAGGAAGCTTGAATGACTTGCAAACTATAAGAATTTCACTAGAAATGAATTTGCGGTGCGCCAGAATATGCCCAGCACGCCCAGCAAAGAAGGTCATTTGTAAGGTACTTCTGTCATTTCAGGACGGTCCCCTGGCTGAACCAACGCACCGCAAATAGATTTGTCGATTCAGGAAGCTTAATTGACTTGCAAACTTTGAGAATTTCACTAGAAATGAATTTGCGGTGCCGTAGAATATGCACGCCACGCCCTGCAATGTGGGGCTTAAGGAAGGCTTTTTTTCATATTTCAGGACGGTCCCCAGGCTGAACCAACGCACCGCAAATTGATTTGTCGATTCAGGAAGCTTAATTGACTTGCAAACTTTGAGAATTTCACTAGAAATGAATTTGCGGTGCCGTAGAATATGCACGCCACGCCCTGCAATGTGGGGCTTAAGGAAAGCTTTTTTTCATATTTCAGGACGGTCCCCAGGCTGAACCAACGCACCGCAAATTGATTTGCCAATTCAGGAAGCTTAAATGACTTGCAAACTATAAGAATTTCACTAGAAATGAATTTGCGGTGCCGTAGAATATGCATGCCACGCCCTGCAAAGTGGGGCATCTGTTAGGTATTTTGTCTACTTTCAGGGCGGTCCCTAGGCTGAACCAACGCACCGCAAATTGATTTGTCGATTCAGGAAGCTTAATTGACTTGCAAACTTTGAGAATTTCACTAGAAATGAATTTGCGGTGCGTTAGAATATGCCCGGCACGCCCTGCAAAGTGGGGCATCTGTTAGGTATTTTGTCTACTTTCAGGGAGGTCCCTAGGCTGAACCAACGCACCGCAAATTGATTTGTCAATTCAGGAAGCTTAAATGACTTGCAAACTATAAGAATTTCACTAGAAATGAATTTGCGGTGCGCCAGAATGTGCCCAGCACGCCCAGCAAAGAAGGTCCCGTACAGAAAAATTCAGTCCGTCTTTAGTTCGCCAACAGTGCGCTCCGAGTTCGCTCAGACTGGTTCGCGGAGAGTTCGCTTCGGTGACGGACTAGTTCGCTAGGACGGCCAAAATGACCAAAACGCGACCTCATTGCGACCTAGTCTGCCGCGGGACTGGTTCGCTTTCAGTTCGCTCCCGCCGTGTCCCAGCGTACTGAAAGCGACCCAGTCCGCACGGGCGGACTGCTAGCGACCCAGTCCGCGCGGACTGGACGCGACCCAGTCCGCTCAGTGGAAAGAAAGGGGGAGGGGGGGAGGGCAGGATGAGCAAAAATTTGACACAAATGTTAAAATAAGTTTCTATAATTGGTGCCAACCACCAGCAGTTTTGGCATTACACAATCAGTGTCACAACAATTCTTCTGAAAGTTCTACACAATGTAAGCAGTTCATTATTGAACTCGAACAAAAAGTTTCAAACAAAGCTAGCTGAGCCTTAGCCTTCTACAGTAATTTTAGTAATAGTAGTTTAAGTAATAAGCTCTGCTTTACTGGCACAATTGACAAGGTAAAAATACTTCAGGAACCTTTAACCGGTAAATTATAACAAAAAAAGATAAAAAATATATAGAATTAAATACAATCATTGTTTGCATCCCTCTTCTAAAAAAAAACACATGAGAACATTTGTTATTCCTCTTTTACCCGTATGCTGATCTTAATTCTAAAATTATACTAAAACGGAATAAAACATAAAATATAATTTAAGCTAAATATAGCAGTTTCTGGCACAATAAACAAGATGAAAATACTTGCTATTTTTCTGAGGTTAATTATTTTTTACACAAGAAAAAATAAAAATAAATTGAGGTGCAATTGCTTGCACTGATCTTGTACAGTACTTACTGGGAACCTTCACCCCATTCTGTTCATTATTTAATTAGAACAACAAATTAATAAAAAAACAGGCATTTCATAATCATTATACTATAAATGTTTGTGCCTTAAATAAGTAAATAGTCATTTAAAAGATGTCAGTTTGGGCTTCACAATACTGCAACAGTGAGACCATTTTCACGTAGAGTTGACCCTGAAAGAGAATAAGCAGGTATTACATTGCTATGTTGAAAACAAATCATGAACGTAACCTAACTAAAATTAGATAGTGTACCTTCTTCAGGTTGAGGAATCCTGGGAGAAGGCTGGTGAGTGTTTGAGTAAGATGGGTAATACGAATACGGCATAGGGGGACTTCCATAATGTTGGCTGCTGGATCCACCCCAGTAGTTGTGTCCTGGTGACATTTGTTGCTGTGGAGTATAATGCTGCAAGTTTTGAGGCCAAGTTCCACCTGAAAGATAATGACGGCATAATTCATATGCAGAACACCAAATGAAAGTAAAAAATAATGTAGTTACAACTAAAATTACCATTGTTCTGAGGTGTCTTCCACATCCCAGGTGAAGCAGGCGAAGAAAGACCCCTTGATGAGGGCCTGACACCTAGCAGACATATAAATATTTAATGGAGTGCAGGTTAAAAAATTTAGAACATGGTCCATCAAATTAATGCTTACCTTGTGAAGAGGATTGTTCCTGCACAATCCAAGCCGACTTAGAGGGTGATGCCACCACTTGATTCACAGTAGAATTTGAATTGGAGAGTGGAGGAGTGCTAATAGTTGAAATAGGACTGGACATCCTGCTGCTATGAGTTTCCTTAATTTTGGGCTTAGCAGTCCGGTTTCGGTGGATAGTGCACTTGTACTTATTAATAGCTGAATTACATTGAGCTTCAGTCAACTCCTTGAAACGACTCCCCTTGTTTCGGTTGACAAATCCTACAAAATATCGAAAGGAAAAAGAAAATAAAATGAAATTAGAGCAACTTACAGCAGAATAAAATACAGATAGCTTTGTTCAACATTAGTTTTAGTTCTTCTTAGTTTGAATCAAATAGTTCAAAGTCACTAGCAGATTCAGTTCATACTTCACTGTGTAGTCTTAATTTGATGATTCCATGGATCAAATCAGGAACCGGTTATTTTTTGTTTTGGTATCTTTTCATAATCCCATTGAATTGGGTTACCTTATTTATTCTGCCAGTATTTTACCAGTTCATAAAATTACTTGAAATAGTTAGCAAGAAAAAGTTTGTTTGACTTACGCTATTTAGAGCTGGCCTCACTTCATTGTCTCGTGTAGTTTTCATTATGACAGATTGTGATACTGCATTGGCTTGTAAGTTCATTAAATTTTGTAGGTGGCTGTGCATGTTAAAATAAGGAAAGAGGTTTAAGTTGGGACTTCTCAATTTTTTTATTTACATAGCACAAATCAGTATTGGCGCTATGTAAAAAAAAAAAAACAACCTTAGAGAAGAACCCGACATAAACTTCTCTTCCGTTATTGGATCAGGCACAGCCACCTGCAAAATTTAATGAATTTACAAGCCGATGCAGTATCACAATTGATCAAAACGAAAACTACAAGAGTAAATGAATTGAAGTGAGACAAGCTCCAAATACCACAAGGCAAACGGTAATTTTTCTTGCTCACTAATTTAAGTAATTTCATGAACTGGTGAAACAAAAGCAGGACAAATAAGCACCCACTGCAATGGGATTATAAAAATTATAACAGACAAAAAATAAACAGATACTTTTTGGATCCATGAAAAAACTTATTTAAAATAAATAGCTCATAGTGAAGTAAACTGAATATAATTGTGAGTTCAAAATTTTCCAAACCAACTAAGACTGTAAGGATATTTTAATATTACTAAAACCACTTACCTAAAATAGCATCCCTGACATTTTTCCTGATTCCATAAGTACCCGGCTTCGTGCCAAGGGCAGTGACATTATTTTGCCTCAACTGGTCACGACCATACAGGCAGGTTAAGGTCTGCCTGACCATTTTTAGAGGGTCACCTTCCCCATTTGATTTGATACCTGTCTTGTCAGCAATGCTGATATAAACCTTTGGGTGGACGTGCTTTGAAAGTTCACACTGAGGGGAAGTAAAATAAGACAGTCAGGATTTTTCACATTAGGGAGCACAGCCAAAAAGAAGCATTAATAAGATAAACCAAAATGCAATGATATAGGGAAAGTAGAATTACCTTGGGCACACTATCAGGAATGGGCAGGAGGTCAGCATACTGCACCTCAGAGAGAGGTGCGGATACCCTTCCAAATGTGGCCAATGCCTGCACGAACAATAAGCCTGATTGATTGTCTGAAACAGAGAATTAATAATATGAAAACCCTTACAAATTAAGATTATAATCAAAGCAATATAGGTTCACCTACAAGCTTTGCGCAAATCTTTGCAATGGCTGCAACATTTGCTCTCGTCCCAGCTTTTGGGCTCATTAGATTCCAATGTTTGATGCAAGTCCATAAGCTCCGGCTCCTCTCCACTTTCATTATCGCTTTCATTTTCATGATCATTACCATCCTCGCCCATTAGATTGAGATTAGGAAATAGCTCTTTACTGACTGTTTGTCTGTCAACATCATCCTAGGAGAGAAGGTACACAAAGTTAGATACATAGGAATGAAAAAAGCATGCATGCCATTAGTAATTTAAGTGTAATACCTGAGCATCATTCTGGGCTTTGGTCGCTGCCCGTTTAGCAGTTGAAAGCTCCCTTACTTTTGAAGCCTGGGCAGCAGTTGGCTTCAGGCGATTACCAAGGGCTGATGCCACTTGGTTTTCGGAGGCTACTCCAGTCTTAATAGCTGGTCTTCGATGTCTAGAGTGCCTTTTTGTGGACTGGGCTAACTCCTGTTCCCTTCTAGTGATTCTGTCCTCAATTTCAGCCAGAATTTCATCCTCACGTTCCTTGAGCTTTAATGGGTCATCTTAAAGCAGAAAAGAACAGAAAGTCAGCAAACAGAAGTGTTGGGCCTGATTGGTGCCTACTTGTGACTGCCTGAACGCAACAAAGTGCAGGATAGTGGTTAAGCACTAGAGACTAGAAACATCTAAAAGTGTGGAATTCCCTCTGCAAATTGTAAACAATGAAAAATTGAATACAGCCAGAATGCACTATCCACTTTGCACATAATATGTATCGAAAGGCTTGCTAGGCAGAAAAAGGAGGGTTCAAAACCTCGACTGCAGCGAAAGTAAGTAAGTTATAAGGCTTCAAAATATGTACAGAGACGACTAACCTGGAAACCGTACGCACATACAGGCTATGAGTGAAATAAACATAAAAAGATTTAGTTTGTTTACCTGAAATTAACTTAATGATGGCCTTGTGGTATTTTTTCCCATCCAATATAACAGTCGGTGTTCCTTCGACACGATCTTCTTCGCGAACGACTTCGATTGGAACGGTGCTGGCCTGTTCGGTCTCCGGCCAGAGCACCACAGCTTTCGTCTTTCCCATTTTTCTCTAAAAAAAGCCTTCAGTGGCAAACACTATTGAACGATCAGATCAGGATAGAATAAGAGGGCGACGGGAGAAATAACACGAAAGAAAAGTAATCTAGATGTGCTTCTACACTGTGATCTGCACTTTACGCGGGGAATCAGAAGCCTTTGTGTGGTGTGAGTCACTAGCAAGCACCTCTGCCTCTGCAAGTCTCGACACGTTCGGCCGGCCGGCGAAAGAACGTATCCGAGACGACGCGTCTCTATCGCTCTGGTACAAGTTCGAGAGAGACGCAAGCAAAGTTTCGGACGCGTCGAGGTGACTCACTCCCAAGGCTCGCTGTCTAGGCAACCTTACAAACCAAAACATAACTAAGAGTGTCCGCGTAAATTTTGTCAACTGAAATATTTGGCAAAAGCATGCCAAAATTCAAAATTTCATCCAGCAGGCTGATCTTAAAAATTGTCTTTAACTACAAAAATCTTTGTTTTGCTCTGCTCCAATACGCATGGTTGGCCTTAGCAGTTGGTATGAAGAATGTACTTCAGTTCGGCCTCGCGTTGTTTACAATTTTGTATGTTCACCAGAAGACTCAAAACTTGGACGTTTTGAAAGAAATAGAAAAGAACTATTAGTTTTGGTCCAAGGTCCACATTCAATTTGTATTCCTTGAGAAAAGTGGTTAGGGGACACCTAGATCACTTGTTCGAAGTTATGAGGAAAACATTTATTTTAAATCCTTTATATTAACTGTTGCTTCTTTTACATAAAGTAGCATTTATTATTTCTGAATAACAATCTTCTAACAAGGTTGGTCACTTAACAGGTAATTTTGAAAATTATGAATAATAGTAGCCCCCCTCCTATGTGAAACTAACCTCAATTGGTTTGATAATATTTCCATGAATTGTTTGATGCTGCAGTATGTAATAAATTCTTTTCATTTCAATTTCCTTCTTAAAGCTCAAACAACATTCAACTATTAAGAACCATCTTAGATCATGGACATGAGGAATAGAGACCAAACAGCAGCTGTAAAAGCCCGCATACGAAGGCGAGTAAGATACAGGCGCAACAAACGACAAAGACTGGGGGTGGAACAACCTCGATATAGTTCGGACTCAGAGCCAAACTCTGAAAACTCCAATCCTAGTGAATATAGTGAGTTTGCTTCTTGTATTTGTATTTCTTTCATTGATGTGTTTTTTTCTTGCAGTATTTCTGGTGAAGTTTGAAATCGTACTCTTGACTGCAAGGTTGTAAAGTGAAACATTTGTAATTACAGCTTCTCCTGATCAGTCAGAAAATGAAGAACACTTTGCAGAGGCAGAACGAGTTACTGCAGGCCAAGTGCATGAAGGAAGAGAACATCTTGTAAATGAAGAGCAGGACCCAGAAAGAGAGGTTAATCAAGATCAACAAATTGCAGACGACCACAACCAGGCCGGTGGGATAGATTACATGTTCAATGAAGACCGATCTTCTAATTCTGAGAGTGAAGGTAAACGAGTTTTATTTTTAAAGAAAACAAGGCAGTAAATACTGTTAAAACTGTGTTCATTTTAACAGAATATCTCTGATTTTTGTTGTGGAACTTATTCATATGATATTTGAGGATCAATTTGTTTTTCTTTTGTTGATAATTAAATATGCATGCACCCACATATTGGAAAACTCAGTTTATAAACATTTAGTCTCTTAAGTTTTACTATTCTGTCTTGAGACAATTTTACGAGTACTCAGTAAGAATATGTTTTGAGAAACAAATATTCATTGACAGATTCGTAAAATTGCTAGCAGACTGTATCTTCAAATGCACGAGACCAAATCTTTGTGAACTGATTGTTTTAAAATGCAGGCTGCAACATACTCAAGGCTCTGTATCAATGAACCCGATCCAACCCCTAATAACATGGTTACAGGTTTCACAAACCTTTGACCAATATATTAGGTGTTAGATCTGGTTCATTGATACAGATCCTTGATTATGTTGCAGCCTGCATTATAAAACAATCAGATGACAAACATTTGGTCCCGTGCATTTGAAGATACACTCTACTAGCAATTTTACGAATCTCTCAATGAATATTTGTTTCCCAAAACATATTCTTACTGAGTACTCGTAAAATTGTCACAAGACAGAATAGTCAAACTTAAGAGACTAACTGTTCATAAACTGAGTTTTCCAATATGTGGGTGCATGCATACTTAATTATCAACAAAAGAAAAACAAATTGATCCTCAAATATCATATGAATAAGTTCCACAACAAACATCAGAGAAATTCTGTAAACATAAACACACTTTGAAAAGTATTTACTGCCTTGTATTTCAAAGTGTGTTTATTTTTACAGAATTTCTCTGATGTTTGTTGTGGAACTTATTTAAATGATATTTGAAGATCAATTTGTTTTTCTTTTGTTGATAATTTAGTATGCATGTACCCACATATTGGAAAACTAAGTTTATATACATTAAGTCTCTTAAGTATTACTATTCTGTCTTGTGACAATTTTACGAGTACTCAGTAAGAATATGTGTTGGGAAACAAATATTCATTGGGAGATTCGTAAAAGTGCCAGCAGACTGTATCTTCAAATGCACGAGACCAAATCTTTGTCAACTGATTGTTTTAAAATGCAGGCTTGCAACATAATCAAGGATCTGTATCAATGAACCAGATCTAACACCTAATATATTGGTCAAAGGTTTGTGAAACCTGTAACCATGTTATTAGGAGTTGGATCGGGTTCATTGACACAGGGCCTTGATTATGTTGCAGCCTGCATTTTAAAACAATCAGTTGACAAAGATTTGGTCTCGTGCATTTGAAGATACAGTCTGCTGGCACTTTTACGAATCTCCCAATGAATATTTGTTTCCCAACACATATTCTTACTGAGTACTCGTAAAATTGTCACAAGACAGAATAGTAATACTTAAGAGACTAAATGTTTATAAACTGAGTTTTCCAATATGTGGGTGCCTGCATACTAAATTATCAACAAAAGAAAAACAAATTGATCTTCAAATATCATATAAATAAGTTCCACAACAAACATCAGAGAAATTCTGTAAAAATAAACACACTTTGGAAAGTATTTACTGCCTTGTATTTCAAAGTGTGTTTATTTTTACAGAATTTCTCTGATGTTTGTTGTGGAACTTAGTCACATGACATTTGAGGATCAAATTTATTTTTCTTTTGTTGATAATTTAGTTTGCATGCACCCTCATATTGGAAAACTCAGTTTATAAACATGTAGTCTTTTAAGTTTGATTATTCTGTCATGTGACAATTTTACTAGTACTCAGTAAGAATATGTTTTGGGAAACAAATATTCATTGAGAGATTCGTAAAATTGCTAGTAGAGTGTATCTTCAAATGCACGGGACCAAATGTTTGTCATCTGATTGTTTTAAAATGCAGGCTTGCAACATAATCAAGGATCTGTATCAATGAACCAGATCTACCTAACACCTAATATATTGGTCAAAGGTTTGTGAAACCTGTAACCATGTTATTAAGGGTTGGATCGGGTTCATTGATACAGAGCCTTGAGTATGTTGCAGCCTGCATTTTAAAACAATCAGTTGAGAAACATTTGGTCTCGTGCATTTGAAGATACAGTCTGCTAGCAATTTTACGAATCTGTCAATGAATATTTGTTTCCCAAAACATATTCTTACTGAGTACTCGTAAAATTGTCTCAAGACAGAATAGTAAAACTTAAGAGACTAAATGTTTATAAACTGAGTTTTCCAATATGTGGGTGCATGCATATTTAATTATCAATAAAAGAAAAACAAATTGATCCTCAAATATCATATGAATAAGTTCCACAACAAAAATCAGAGAAATTATGTTAAAATGAACGCACTTTTAACAGTATTTACTGCCTTGTATTATCTTAAAATCCTATTCTATCCCATTTAAACGTATTCCATTTCTGGTTTCTTTCAGAAGGTGAGCACTCCTCTCAAAGTGAGAGCTCGTCTGGCTTGTCTGAATTATCTGGTTTATCTGATGAAGCGGAACAGAGTGATGAGTCTTCAGATGAAGACAATCAACCACGCAACATAGCTGGGGACCAGCTCATCTATCCTGGAGCACCTATCACTTTACATCAAAGTCTTCTTGCTATTTTTACTTTGATGTCTGTGGAACATCTTTCTGGTAAATTAGTTGGGAGCATTCTTGAACTGATTGCTCTTCATTGCCCTGAAGGGAGTCTCGTGAAGAAGACCTTGTATACCTTCAAAGCTTATTTTGCAAAAATTGGTGAATCTATCATAGTTTATCACTATTTCTGTTCTTATTGCATTTACCCACTAGAGTATAAAAATAGTATATGTACTAAATGCCAGAGGTCAGATTCATCATATTTCATAGAACTTCCTTTGTTTCAACAACTTCAAAATCTTTTCCTGAAGCCACATTTTTATCAAGACCTTCAGTTCCGTTTTAGAGAGGACAGAAAAAAAGATGCTGACAACATTGAAGATATATATGATGGAGAGATATATTCTGAGCAGATGAGAAATGGATTTCTAAGCGATGCGTCAAATATTTCCTTCATGTGGTACTCAGATGGTATCAGTATTTTTAAATCCAGCAATTTCTCAATCTGGCCGTTGTGTTTAGTAATTAATGAATTACCTTATAAAATGAGGATCCTACCTCAAAACATTTTACTTGTTGGCCTTTGGTTTGGAAAATATAAGCCAAGCCCTAATTTATTTTTGAGACCGTTGATGAGAACTATGAATAGTTTTGAAACAAATGGTCATGACTTTCAACTACCTGATGGCTCAGAGGTAAATGTGAAGGGAAAAGTCTTGTGTGGTACTTGTGACTTGCCAGCCAAATGCAAATTTTTGCAGTTTAAGCAATATAATGCATATTTTGGGTGTCCAAAGTGTCTTGCTCAAGGGGGCAGGACAGATGCTGGAAAGGCAACTGTACAAGTATATCCCTACACACCCAATGTTCCAAAAAGGACTCATCAGGAGAGTATTCAGGCCGCAGCTGAAGCTCTTGAGCTTAGAAGGCATGACAGGCATGCGTCTGTCTCTGGAGTCAAAGGACCAACTCTCCTCTCCAGACTTGTTCCTGATCTAATAAAATGCACAGGGATTGATGGAATGCATGGGAATTTTCTTGGCAATTGTCGTACTCTCATGACCTTATGGTTCAGCTCAACTTTCTCAAACATGCCCTGGAGTATTCATCATTTATTTGATGTTGCAGATGAAAAACTTCGAAATATAAAGTCACCCAGTTTTACTCAGAGAGCGCCGCGTTCACTGAAAGAGATAAAATTTTGGAAAGCATCTGAATTTAAGTTATTTATGATTTACTATTCAGTACTATTGCTTAAAGGTTTGTTGGATGATGTCTACTTTAAACACCATTGTCTTCTTGTATCTGGCATTTCCCTTCTTAGTCAGGATAGTATTTCCCTCGAACAAGTGAATGCAGCATCTGCTATGCTAACATCATATGTATCAGATTTTGCAAAACTGTACCCTCTACGCTACCTTGGTCTAAATATTCACCAGTTACTTCACCTCAGCGATTGTGTCATCGAACTGGGACCCCTCTGGGTTTACAGTTGTTTTTTTCTTGAGAATTTTAATGGAAAGATAAACAAATTTTTTCATGGTACCCAACACATTGCTCTTCAAGTCTGTTCGACTGTTGGGATGTACATGAAAATGCCACTATTAAAAAGTACTCTTCCGCAAGAATCCATTGTTTTGAAATTCGTCGAAAAAGTTGAGAACCAGTCAAAACCAGTTAAAATAGCCGATCAAATAGACGACTGCACATTTTCTGTTGGAACCTATTCATACAATAGGACACATGAATCTGCACATGTTTTGAGACACAGTTTGAATTTGATAAATGGGTCATGCAGCACATTTTACCGCCTCAAGAGAAAAGGAGTTATCTACTATGCTCAAGAATATAGCCGAATTTCAAAAGTTAAGGAGTCTAGCTTTATTAGCTTTCAAGATGGACACGTAAATAAATTGGGCCGAATATTAAGATTTGTTCGGTGGTCTGAATGTGGCAATCTGTGTGATATTGGCTGTAGGAACTGCCTGGCCTATTTTTATGCTATTGTTAGAGTATATCAACGTCAGCTTTGGTTCATTCATGATATGGCAGACATAAGACTGTCATATATTTCTAGAGTTGAATCTACTGAGGAAGTTAAAGCCATTGAAGTACGATCAATTTTAGGGTTGTGTTTCTTTATGGAATGTAATAATGAACAGTACATAGCAACTGTTGTCAACCGACTTGAAGTGGAATAGTTTTAAGCTACCTCTGTGTTCTATTTTGTAAAATCTATGATCTTATAACTCTTCAAATATAATATTATTAAGTTAACTTTTGAGTTACTTTCTGCCTTGTCCTCTGCAACACTTATGCAATGATTTTAAATATTCCTCTTAGTTCAGTCTCAGCAAAAATTACTGTGCAGTGTAAAACATCACTTTTCCTCCCCGAAGCTGCCCGCATCTTCGAACAAAGAATACACTGAACATGTTTATTATTATTTCATTGCTACGAATCTTGATTTTTGCTAAATTGGTTAGGGGGAGAGTAAGAAGTGTTGCCTAATTCGAGGCGTTCTGAGTGGCACCTATGTGAGGGGTTGCCTATCCCAACGGATGAAGGCAAGAAAAATTTTCGAATCAAAAATTAAGATATGGAAACTAATACCCATCAGCCCGCGCGCAAGTGGCGGTCTTTCTGACGTGATATTAGAATCGTCCAAAGAGAGAGGACCGGGTCGCTTTGAGTACGCGACAGAGCGAACTGTCCGTCAACGATTCGCCAGCATGCCGGACTTGGTCGCGAGGAGGTCGGCTTCCGCGTCTTTGCGAACCCTAAGCGACCTAGTCCGCTCCGCGGCGCATCGAGGGCGACCTAGTCTTCCGATGAGCGAACCTTCGGCGGACCAGTCCGGCCGGCGCGAACTCTTAGCGACCCAGTCTGCACTCGAAAAGGGCACCAGTCGCGAACTCATAGCGAACCAATCCTCCCGATCGCGACCTAAAAGCGAACAAGTCCACAGGGTAGCGAACTAAAAGCGACCCAAGTGCGACCTAAAAGCGAACTGAATTTTTCTGTACGGGGTCATTTGTAAGGTACTTCTGTCATTTCAGGACGGTCCCCAGGCTGAACCAACGCACCGCAAATAGATTTGTCGATTCAGGAAGCTTAATTGACTTGCAAACTTTGAGAATTTCACTAGAAATGAATTTGCGGTGCGTTAGAATATGCCCGGCACGCCCTGCAAAGTGGGGCATCTGTTAGGTATTTTGTCTACTTTCAGGGAGGTCCCTAGGCTGAACCAACGCACCGCAAATTGATTTGTCAATTCAGGAAGCTTAATTTACTTGCAAACTATAAGAATTTCACTAGAAATGAATTTGCGGTGCCGTAGAATAGAACACCTACCTTGTTGTTTTTATCATGGACAAATTGAGCATCGCAAGTAGTCTCTTCCAGGAGGGCATGGTCGGGGTCGGGGCCGTAATCACCTTCATCGTGATTAGCAGGGGAAGGGGATGGGGAGGGACGAGATGCCATGGTGCTGATCTGGTTGAAACTGTTGAACTGTGAGCAGCGGACTCCTGCCGCCCGTATTTATGCCAGCGCCACCGTCACGTGCTGCCACCTAGTGGCGACCAGATGAACTATGTGCTTCTCTCCCATTGGTCAGCGCTGAACCGCACGGACCAATCAGAGAAGCGCGCGAATCGCGCGGAAATTCAAACGGCTGCACAGTGCGACATGAGTACGGTGCATGTTTCGACATGGGTCATTCTGCAGAAATGTTACAATTTGGCGTTTCAAACATTCAAAAATTAAAAGTTGTCCGATTTTGCTCATGTTGGGCTCGTTTTGCTCGTCTCGGCATGGGCATTGCAAAGAAACACTGGGCGGTACAAATTTTTGAAAAAAATTGGATTCACCCCTATAAAATTACTATGGAGTTTACACAAAATTGATGCCTACGGAGTTTGCATTTTAAAGCAAACTGCTCCGTTGCAGCCGAATGTGTTGAACAAGCGTAACGCGCATACATAGCTGATTAAAGGACTGGAAAAGCAAAGTTTTCATGCTTATTGCAAATGTTTGTCGCTAAGGGGATCAATGGCAAATCGGGTACGGAGTTTACACCCATAAAATATACGCCAAATTTTTGAAATTCAAATCCTTACACGTTGCCAGTTAATTGAACTCACTCTTGCGATGCCACGGATTTGTAAGAATTGGGCCATCCGGAATCCAACGCTGCCTTCGTAGTGAGTCTACGGCTTCCGGTTTGTATTGTACAGCGTGACATTCGAAAAAGTGCTACTTTTTTTCAACACGTCGGGACAGAAGTCAAAATTGTGCCGAAGTGACAAGATCGATTCGGGACCAAAATCAGGTTGGCAAAGTTGCAGTTTACAAATGCCTTAACAAATTGAGCCGCCAGGAACGACTTTCCTGTGTGCTGTTAAGACGTGCGAGAGGCGCAAACTTCGTAAACCATGCATCGGGACAGCTACGGAGTTTACATTTCGCACCTTTACGCAGCTGGGCTCATCAGTAAACCTAATTTGAAAGAACCCTTCGCCGCTGATCTCTGTAGAGGGCTCGAAGAAGCTCCTTTCCGCTTCAACCGCATGTCTCTGCGATCATCCGTTTGGTTGTAAAGGGGCCAGGGACACGAAATTGTATTATTTCTGTAGAATCACCCAGGTGCATAATGAATTTATTGAAAGGTGCCTAGCTCAAAGGTAAGTCCATCTTATCATTTACCATGAATATTGATGTGGGTGAATTCGGTATCTATATGTGGCATTTTTAAAATTATTGGCTGAGCGATAGCGAAGCCCCTTACTCCAGTGACCCTTGAAAACTTTGGATGTCTGTCTGTTTGTCTGTCTGTTTGTCTGTCCGCGCTTCTCCTCCTAAACGGCTTATCCGATCGGGCTGAAATTTTAACTTAAGTTCCACTCGTAAATAGCTCGCCACAGCCACCTCGACAGCCACCTAGCTCCCCAGGATCATTCCAAACGAGCAGGGTGTCAATTTAAAAAGTTGTTCGATTGGTGTGAAAATTCTGTGTGTCCGCGCTACTCCTCCTAAACGGCTTATCCGATCGGGCTGAAATTTTAAACTTAAGTTCCGCTCGTAAATAGCTCTCCACAGCCACCTCGACAGCCACCCAGCTCCCCAGGATCATTCCAAACGAGCAGGGTGTCAATTTAAAAAGTTGTTCGATTGGTGTGAAAATTCTGTGTGTCCGCGCTACTCCTCCTAAACGGCTTATCCGATCGGGCTGAAATTTTAAACTTAAGTTCCGCTCGTCAATAGCTCTCCACAGCCACCTCGACAGCCACCCAGCTCCCCAGGATCATTCCAAACGAGCAGGGTGTCAATTTAAAAAGTTGTTCGATTGGTGTGAAAATTCTGTGTCCGCGCTACTCCTCCTAAACGGCTTATCCGATCGGGCTGAAATATTAAACTTAAGTTCTGCTCGTAAATAGCTCTCCACAGCGACCTCGACAGCCACTCAGCTCCTCAGGATCTTTCCACACGAGCAGGGTGTCAATTTTGAAAGTTGTTCGATTGGTCTGAAACTTTAAACTGAAGTTCCGGACTTGAAAAGCTCTCGAAATATTGCTCGCCAGCACCGTAGCTGTGTTGGATCATCCCATACGCGCAGGGACAAGAAATAAGGACATTGCAAAGCCCCTTACGCGATGTTGTGACGCGGCCACATGCCTGCCGAAGGCAGGCTAGCGCCGCAGGCCAAGGTAGGTGTAAACGCCAGGCGCGGATTGTCGGAAGAGGACGAGCGAGATATCGCGAAGCCCCCTTACGACAAGACGTGGACTTTGGATGTCTGTCTGTCTGTTTGCCTGTCTGTTTGTCTGTCTGTCCGCGCTTCTCCTCCTAAACGGCTAATCCGATCGGGCTGAAATTTTAAACTTAAGTTCCACTCGTTAATAGCTCGCCACAGCCACCTCGACAGCCACCTAGCTCCCCAGGATCATTCCAAACGAGCAGGGTGTCAATTTAAAAAGTTGTTCGATTGGTGTGAAAATTCTGTGTGTCCGCGCTACTCCTCCTAAACGGCTTATCCAAACGTGCTGAAATTTTAAACTTGCGTTCCCCTCGTAAATAGCTTGCCACAACCACCTCGACACATACCTATCTCCTCAGGATCATTCCACACGAGCAGGGTGTCAATTAGCTCTCTAAATATTGCTCGCCAGCACCCTACCTGTGTTGGATCATCCCATACGCGCAGGGACAAGAAATAAGGACATTGCAAAGCCCCTTACGCGATGTTGTGACCCGGTCACATGCCTGCCGAAGGCAGGCTAGCGCCGCAGGCCAAGGTAGGTGTAAACGCCAGGCGCGGATTGTCGGAAGAGGACGCGCGAGATATCGCGAGGCCCCTTACGACAAGACGTTGTCTGACGTACACCTACCTTGTAATTGGCTGAGCGACAGCGAAGCCCCTTACTCCAGTGACCCTTGAAAACTTTGGATGTCTGTCTGTCTGTCTGTCTGTCCGCGCTTCTCCTCCTAAACGGCTTATCCGATCGGGCTGAAATTTAAACTTAAGTTCCGCTCGTAAATAGCTCTCCACAGGCCACCTCGACAGCCACCCAGCTCCCCAGGATCATTCCAAACGAGCAGGGGTGTCAATTTAAAAAGTTGTTCGATTGGTGTGAAAATTCTGTGGTGTCCGCGCTACTCCTCCTAAACGGCTTATCCGATCGGGCTGAAATTTTAAACTTAAGTTCCGCTCGTCAATAGCTCTCCACAGCCACCTCGACAGCCACCCAGCTCCCCAGGATCATTCCAAACGAGCAGGGTGTCAATTTAAAAAGTTGTTCGATTGGTGTGAAAATTCTGTGTCCGCGCTACTCCTCCTAAACGGCTTATCCGATCGGGCTGAAATATTAAACTTAAGTTCTGCTCGTAAATAGCTCTCCACAGCGACCTCGACAGCCACTCAGCTCCCTCAGGATCTTTCCACACGAGCAGGGTGTCAATTTTGAAAGTTGTTCGATTGGTCTGAAACTTTAAACTGAAGTTCCGGACTTGAAAAGCTCTCGAAATATTGCTCGCCAGCACCGTAGCTGTGTTGGATCATCCCATACGCGCAGGGACAAGAAATAAGGACATTGCAAAGCCCCTTACGCGATGTTGTGACGCGGCCACATGCCTGCCGAAGGCAGGCTAGCGCCGCAGGCCAAGGTAGGTGTAAACGCCAGGCGCGGATTGTCGGAAGAGGACGAGCGAGATATCGCGAAGCCCCTTACGACAAGACGTGGACTTTGGATGTCTGTCTGTCTGTTTGCCTGTCTGTTTGTCTGTCTGTCCGCGCTTCTCCTCCTAAACGGCTAATCCGATCGGGCTGAAATTTTAAACTTAAGTTCCACTCGTTAATAGCTCGCCACAGCCACCTCGACAGCCACCTAGCTCCCCAGGATCATTCCAAACGAGCAGGGTGTCAATTTAAAAAGTTGTTCGATTGGTGTGAAAATTCTGTGTGTCCGCGCTTCTCCTCCTAAACGGCTTATCCAAACGTGCTGAAATTTTAAACTTGCGTTCCCCTCGTAAATAGCTTGCCACAACCACCTCGACACATACCTATCTCCTCAGGATCATTCCACACGAGCAGGGTGTCAATTAGCTCTCTAAATATTGCTCGCCAGCACCCTACCTGTGTTGGATCATCCCATACGCGCAGGGACAAGAAATAAGGACATTGCAAAGCCCCTTACGCGATGTTGTGACCCGGTCACATGCCTGCCGAAGGCAGGCTAGCGCCGCAGGCCAAGGTAGGTGTAAACGCCAGGCGCGGGATTGTCGGAAGAGGACGCGCGAGATATCGCGAGGCCCCTTACGACAAGACGTTGTCTGACGTACACCTACCTGTAATTGGCCTGAGCGACAGCGAAGCCCCTTACTCCAGTGACCCTTGAAAACTTTGGATGTCTGTCTGTCTGTCTGTTTGTCTGTCTGTCTGTCTGTCTGTCTGTCTGTCTGTCCGCGCTTCTCCTCCTAAACGGCTTATTCCGATCGGGCTGGAATTTTAAACATAAGTTCCACTCGTAAATAGCTCGCCACAGCCACCTCGACAGCCACCTAGCTCCCCAGGATCATTCCAAACGAGCAGGGTGTCAATTTAAAAAGTTGTTCGATTGGTGTGAAAATTCAGTGTGTCCGCGCTACTACTCCTAAACGGCTTATCCGATCGGGCTGAAATTTTAAACTTAAGTTCCGCTCGTAAATAGCTCTCCACAGCCACCTCGACAGCCACCAGCTCAACAGGATCATTCCAAACGAGCAGGGTGTCAATTTAAAAAGTTGTTCGAATGGTGTGAAAATTCTGTGTATCCGCGCTACTTCTCCTTAACGGCTTATCCGATCGGGCTGAAATTTTAAACTTACGTTCCCCTCGTAAATAGCTTGCCACATAGCTTGACCAGGCCACATGCCTGCCGAAGGCAGGGCTAGCGCCGCAGGCCAAGGTAGGTGTAAACGCCAGGCGCGGATTGTCGGAAGAGGACGAGGGAGATATCGCGAAGCCCCTTACGACAAGACGTGGTCTGGCGTACACCTACCTTGTGATAAATCAATGTATGATGAGTGGAACTTTGTCCACACTCTGATGTCTTCTTATTGTCACATCTTTTTGGTTGTTGACAAATTCGGAAGTGCAAATGATGAGCTTTTTCATACTGGCATAGTAATTTGGTCACCTTCATCTGGTTTTTGGATGAGCGATAGCGAAGCCCCTTACTCCAGTGACCCTTGAAAACTTTGGATGTCTGTCTGTCTGTCTGTTTGTTTGTCTGTCTGTTTGTCTGTCCGCGCTTCTCCTCCTAAACGGCTTATCCGATCGGGCTGAAATTTTAAACTTAAGTTCCACTCGTCAATAGCTCGCCACAGCCACCTCGACAGCCACCTAGCTCCCCAGGATCATTCCAAACGAGCAGAGTGTCAATTTAAAAGGTTGTTCGATTGGTGTGAAAATTCTGTGTGTCCGCGCTACTCCTCCTAAACGGCTTATCCGATCGGGCTGAAATTTTAAACTCAAGTTCCGCTCGTAAATAGCTCGCCACAGCCACCTCGACAGCCACCCAGGTCCCCAGGATCATTCCAAACGAGCAGGGTGTCAATTTTAAAAGTTGTTCGATTGGTCTGAAAATTCTGTGTATCCGCGCTACTCTTCTAAACGGCCTATCCGATCGGGCTGAAATATTAAACTTAAGTTTTGCTCGTAAATAGCTCTCCACAGCGACCTCGACAGCCACTCAGCTCCTCAGGATCTTTCCACACGAGCAGGGTGTCAATTTTGAAAGTTGTTCGATTTGTCTGAAACTTTAAACTGAAGTTCCGGACTTGAAAAGCTCTCGAAATATTGCTCGCCAGCACCGTAGCTGTGTTGGATCATCCCATACGCGCAGGGACAAGAAATAAGGACATTGCAAAGCCCCTTACGCGATGTTGTGACGCGGCCACATGCCTGCCGAAGGCAGGCTAGCGCCGCAGGCCAAGGTAGGTGTAAACGCCAGGCGCGGATTGTCGGAAGAGGACGAGCGAGATATCGCGAAGCCCCTTACGACAAGACGTGGTCTGGCGTACACCTACCTTGTAGTTCATTCAATTGATAAATGTGGTAAGTAGGAGGAGTGTGGTGTGAGGGGAGTGAGGTGAGTATATGTTTTGTTGCTTGTTCCTTTTTTTTCAATTCTTGGGAAATTGTTTATGTGTGGTATATTGTGAGTGACACAGTAACTGGTAGGTCAGTGCTTAGATGTGTACATGAGTATCGGCTGAAAGTCTAATCTTTGTTTGTATCTTTTAGGTATGATTCATACAGCAAACTCACAACCCCAGTGGGTCAAATTTTTGGAGGGTATGTCAGGAAAGAAGGTTAGTATGTGTTTGATATGATACTTGCTCTTCCATGACATGCAATTGCTAATTTATTTAATTTTTTTTTCTCTCTCTCTCTTTCTCTCTAGTTTAGTCAAATGCCCTGCTGTGGACTGTCTCCACATATCTACAACCTTTGATCATTTTCAAGATTTAATTTTAGATTTAAAAAGCAAAAGTATTGAGCATTGTCTCAGTGCTTACTTTAGCCCTGAAGTAATTGAAAATTGTAAGTGTGAATCTTGTCTAAAAATTGTGGACGCTACTCAGGTGATCAAAATTGAGAAACCACCTCAAATATTATCCATACAGCTTAAAAGGTGTGTACATGTTTTCTAAATGTAGGTGGTGGTGGTTGGTGTTATGAATCAGAAATTCTACATTTTTGTGAATTGTTTCATGGAACTTACATGACTTGAGTTCTTGGTTTTGTGCTTAAACTAGCTCTTTTATACTGCAGGTTCAATGATTTGGGTGATAAAGTGAATTTGGCTGTGGATCTGCCCCTAAAATTACAAATGAAGTCATTCATGTTCAGACCCCAGCCACTTTCTTACAAATTTGTGTCGTCTATTCACCATCATGGTCCCTCCCGGTCAGGTGGACACTATACTGCAGTGGCTCAAGCATCACAAAAATTTTATACATTTAATGACAGTCAGGTAAGTTCAATGTGGTTCAAAAAATATGCCTGGGAGATTTGGCTCAGAAGCTGCCACCAAGAGCTTCACTTTGTTTGCTCGCTTTAATTTTAATGCACCATCAGGCATTGCCAAGTTCTTCACATACCTACAAAATTAGATAACTTGCACAATAAACTAAACTAAGTGAATATACATACATCATTTGACATAAAATATCATGAGGACCTTCTTTTGTCATGTTGTTTATAGCCACTAATTACTTCTTCTTCCTTTGCAGATCAAGCCCGTTCGAACCAATTCTGTTAATGGTAACACTAGTTACAAGGCCTTTTTTTCAATGTTACCCTCAAGTTAATTTAAAACTAGTAGGTGATTTTTTCTGATATTGAGTATGGGATATATCCCTTGTTTTGCTAAGCATATTTGCTGTCTCTTAGGAAGAAATCATGTTATTGTCTCTTGGTGGAAAAGCCAATCTAAAGGGTGATCCTTATCACTTTATATTTTACCTTTTTGCTATGGTCTTGTATTTCCAAGGCTTTCTTTCCGTTACTTTCGATATGTTGTGCATACGAGAATATTTTTGTTTTGTAAGTCTGGTTTATTTGATGTAAATGTGAGGCTGATTAGTTATAGAGGGCTTTTATTCAGAGTATTGTCTTTTTGTTCATTTTTCTTCACTTGGCAATGATGTCCTATTTACAAAAGTAAAATTTTCTTGCAAAGTATGACAGATTAATTTCAATTTTGTTCATTTTGTATTGCCATCTCAATATTTACAAACCTTCAGCTGTAACGCTTATGGTCTTGTATTTCCAAAGCTTGTTTTCTGTTAAATTTCTGTATGTTATGCATTACCAATATCAATTTTTTTAGGTCTTGTTTATTTGATGGTATTTGCTGATGTAAGTGTTAATCAATGTGAGACCGGTTTGAAGGGTAGGGCAGAGAAGTCTTCTTCGGAAGTAAAAGTTTTCTCTGCAAAGCTTGATCAATTAGTTTCTTATTGCCGAAAAACCATTTTGATATTTTGAAATGTTACTTCAGAACATTTTATGCTTATGTTATATAATTTGTGATAATGAAGAAAACAATTGTTGTTTAAAACTTATTTTGATGCCTTTATGTTTTTGGAATATTTAGTCTAGGATTGTAAAATATTAAAGTTGGGGTTCCGATTATTCTTTTCACTGACATAATGCTATATGTATATAAATATTTTTAGTTTTTTGCACTTACTATCTATATAGAATGAACAATTAAGGTTTATTAGTCATAAGTCAGGTTTGAAGTATAGTCTGAATACCAACTTAATTAGCTATAAGTTGTATTCTACGTGTCGAGAGATTAAAGGGCGAGGAGAGTCCAAGTCTGGGGGTAGCTCTGTATTGACAGTACGTGATCAGGATACAGAATGATGATGGTGCTGGGGAAGCACCCTTATTTATAGCGGGTCAAGGGGAACAAAAGGAAGAATATACCGACAGGTTCTGACAGGTCTGGGTTACAAGAGGGAATGAAGAAGAACATATGTCGGGCCTGGGCCAGCCTAGCCAGCTCCGGGTATAGGTGTGGGGAATGACTAAAGTCGTGTGGATTGACTATACAGTGGCCATTGTATGGTTAGGTTATTTAAGGTCGTATCACAACACCATTCCCTCCTAAATTTTAGAACGAAGTTCGGTAACAATTAACACAATTTACACTGGTTATTACTAAGTACAAACATTTCGAAGAATAAATTACTACACTATTGAAAGTTACTACCTCATGGATGGATAGGGTAACCGAGACATTTTAGAGTTTGTAGCACTTGTGCACTGGTTTCGTCACTGGTGCCATTGCCATTGATGACGGTTACATTAGAGTTCGTGTTTGGCAGTCGCCACCTATCTAGTTCTTGGTGGAGCAGTTGCAGGTACGCCAATGGAATTTTCTGTTCTTCCTCTCGCCCTCGGGTCCCCACGCGCTGGAATGCCACCTCTGGTTGCGTCCTTAGGTACACGTATTGATGTGGCCGGTTCTGCTGCTGCGCCAGGGTCCCCAGGAGGCACTCGAGGACCGCGAAGTGCTCCTGCTGGAAGTTGCCCAGCTGCAGGTGGATTTTGCTGAACGTCTCGATGGTACTCAGCACGGACCTCTCGTAGACTCCAGGAGTGGCTGCGTGATCCGTGTAGTTTTTCCACACGGTGGTTAACGCCAGTACCTGAAAAGGAAACGCCCACTTCTGGCCATCGTCACTGAGCAGCTGAAGGAAGTTGTAGCCTTGTTGGTCCTGCCATTGCTCGACTGGTTCTTGCACCGTTTTCACGCCATGATCTTGTAGAGTTCTGAGCAGTGTGCTCTTGCCTGCGCCGATGTTTCCTGCTGTAAAGACGTCGGGTGTTTGTTCCGTAATGCCTTTTCTCATATCCGTTTTATCGTGTTTTGCCATGGTTCCGTCTGCCTGTTGAGCGTTGAGTTTCCACATTTCCGAAGTGTGGATGGTTAGTGATAGCGAAGCCCCTTACTCGAGTTGGTTTGATTCTTGCGTTTGAATATGGCGCGGTATAGTGCCGCGCGCGCCTGCGCTGCCGTCGCCTTGTTGCGCAGTCGCTTCTCCAGTCCGTTGGCTGTGGAACCGCTGGCCGTCGCTACGATTAGGCGCTCGTTCCTTGTAAGGCGGTTGGCGACTGGCCGTTGCGAGCCGGGCAAGGCCGAGGCCGTGGTTGGCTGTCTGGTCTCACGTGACCCGTGAGGTCAGCTCTCGCAAGGCGGCCCGCGATTGGCTGCCCGCTTCTCTGGGTGCCTACTGGCGAAGCCTTGCGGTCTGTGATAGGCTGCGGCCGCGGTTCCGCTCCATGCGGACCCCTTGTGGCGTCCTTCCACCCTCCTCGGTGTTAGTCTGTGCCCATCGCTTGAGGTGAGTGGTCGCCGTGACTGTCGTGCTTCGTCTTCTGTGAGCTTGTGTTTTGCACGTTATTTCCTGCACGCCCCTTTGGTCTTAAGTGTCTCCTGGTTGTGGGTGTAGCCATGGAGGATACAGTAACCGTCAACTTTGAGGCGTATCTGACGCGTTGCTTTTGCAACGGGTCATACCATGATGGCTTCGTGAGTATGGTGGACCTCTTGGTTTTTTGTGCCCTTGTACCCTGTTTGGTGGAGTGACCCCTTCCTTCTCCTTTTTTTCCGTAGCTTTGCGCTACATGTAATGAGGGTTATGAGTCGGGTCAAGCCCCTGCAAACCTGGTGCGCTTTGAGCCCGTTTTCGGATATTTTGGGCTTCAGGTGTGGCACCGGTTAGGCCTCATGAATACCTGGCCACACTTTTTGTGCATCCTTTGTGGGGAGGCCTGCTTCTTAAGTGGTTGTTCGCCCGTGGTTGGGTTCCTGTTTTTCTCCCCCCCCCCCTTTTTTTAAAATTATTATTATTATTGTGCATGTTCGTTCCTTGTCCACATAGCATGAGTTTTTCCCCGAACCCGAGGTTGTCCCTCTCGTGTACGAGCATGTGCTCCCTTGAGGAGGGATGGATTATGACAACGGGGCTTCTGACGACGACGTCGTCGTCATGCATGCCGAGGCTGATGAACCTGAACCCTTTGATCCCGCTCCCGACGCCTTAGTGTGGCGTGGGCGCGGTGTCGGTCCAGCGACCGGCCAGGCCCTCCACGATATGGATCCAATCCCTGTCCATGACGTGGCCGCCTCCGAGGTGGGGTTCCCTTTAACGTATTGTTATATTTTTTTTTTTAAACTCCTGTTTTCCTTTCCTCTACTCCTTTCCCTTTGTCCTCGCACAGCTGGACGCCGAGCGAGTTCGCCGGGACGCCGCACGGGCTGCGGAGGCTTTTGCTTTAAGTGAGGGTCTTGACGACTATTTTGTCGCCTGTTCCTGTAAAGCGCCTCCCCGCGGAATTGCCCTGTTTCGTTTTCCGCTCTCTCGTGAGGAGCGTGCCGCGGGTCTCGCCCACTTTACCGGGGTGCCCGTGCGAGGCTTGTGCTGACGAATTTTTCCTGACCGAAGCAGACTTCGTTCTTACTGCTTCGGAGTCTGACTCCGAATAATCAATTTGGTTTCGAGCTCATGCTTGGCTTGATTCCTTTTTCTTGTATTTTGAAATTCTCGTTTCGGTTCAGGCTTAGCATTCTTGTTTGTTTTTCTGTCACAGTATTTTCAGTTATACTGATTCCCTCGCTCTATCACTGAGAGTGTTTATTTTGTGTAAACTCAGTTACAGCCATTCTGGAAATGATTCTGGCTTCATTTTGTGTCAATTAAATTTCTCCCCTTTTTTGCCGGCCTAGTGCTTGGCTTCCTTTGACTTCGGTTGTTCGATCCGGCGGCCATCTTGCGCCGTGTCGCGTTTTCTCGGCTCGGTTCGGTGCCAGTCTTGTTACGGCCGTTCACCTGGGGGTTGCCCGCGTCTCATTGCCACTTGCACAGGTGCCTTCGTTTCCTGTCCTTTTTAATCAATTTTTTTTTTTGCGGTGTGGCTCTTTTTTTTTTTTTTTTTTTTTTTGATGACTGGTGCCGGGCTCGGGCGAAACCCTTCCTTAATGTTTACGTTTGGCTGTCGACCGCTCGCGAGGTCTTGACGGCTTGTGGGACCCCTGTTTATATTTCTTTGGGTTATGGTTCCCATGTATGCATGCTGCATGTCGTCCCGTTTCCTTCACGTTCCTGGTTTATTCCGGCCCTTTGGTGAGTCCTTTCCTGTTTATTTTGGGTTCGGGTTAACCTCTTCTGCTCTTGGTGTGGTCTGTCCATAACCTCCTTGTTATTAATGGGGCCTGCCTGTCCCTCCCCTGCACTGTTTTTTTTTTTTTTTTTTTTTTTTTTTTGCGCAGTTTCTTATTGTGTCCTCGACCTTCTTCTAATAATTTGTCTTTGTTTCAGGTTTCCTGCTTGCTATTTACTTCTTGGATTTTACGTGTTTGTTCTTTGGTAAGTGCATCTGCTGCTCTTGTGACCTCGACGTTTGCACTTCCAGCACCTTTCCTGGAACGTCTTGGCTTTCGATTGTCGCATTCCTTGCCTTGGTATTTGTTTGTGTCTGTCTGCTTGCTGAGTTTCCTTTTCTTTGTTTGTTTGCAGGTTCTTGAGGATCTGGTTGAAGGTTGGGGAGTGGCACAGTGGTCCCGATCGTGCAAAACGCGGCCAAAACTAAATTAACGGCGTGCCGCGAGCTAAAAGCAGCATTATTTGACACCTCCTTAGGTTTGAATAGGTGCTGATTACGAACATGTAATTTTTCCCCCGTTTTGAAAATCACAAGGGGCGCAAAAAGGGGGGGAAATTTTCAAAAACCTTCCAAAAACTGGGTTTTTTCACTGTTTTATGTTTCATTATGTTGGATGTTGAGAATCCGTCAAAGGTTTTTTCAAAACTAATTCATTTTTACATCGAAACCCGGGCGGAACGATCTGCAGTTCAAACCACAATGTTAAACAGCTGTGTCAATGAAGTTAATTTACTGTCTCGGCTTACTTCAAAGTTACTTAAAATTGTAGCTTAGATGTAAGAAAAGCATATAAAAAAATGAATTTTGAATACACTCTAAGTGCAGTGTATTGTAGTTGAAGTACAGAATTTTGTAGAAGAACTGTAGTGAAACTACAAAAAAAGTACCAGTTTTTTCGCCCAACTATAGTTTTTACTGCAGTTTTTTTGTAGTCTCTGTCAGGAGTTATTTCTCTACAATGCTGTATAGTGAAAGTGCATTGCCACTGCAATTCCCTTTTTAAGATATGACTATTAACTTTGTATCGGTGCTGGGAGGATTACTATGATGGTACAGTCCCAGGCGGATGCCTCCAGCGCATGAAAATTGGAAGAGTTCTTCTCCCGTCACCGAGGAAGTGACTTAGAGGCCACACTTCGGATATTCGTGAGAGATGTAGAACTCTGACACTGGAGCGGACGGCCCCCGCCACCCAACTTCAGCGGCGGGCGTAGACGCCAGCGAGCACCAAGTTTCTACTGTATCTCAGCAGGGCAAAATTTTCTTTTCGAAGCTAGCGTGAATTTTAACATAATCGGGATAACGGAAGCTACCAGGAAACAACGGTGAAACACCTTTCGGACATCCCCGTTGCGTTAATTTGCGAGAATTTATAGCTGAACGATCAGTGACGTTCTCGCGCGACCTCTAGCGGCAGGAACGCGTAACTAACGACACACCTAGCATGTGCTGGCACGGCCGCCTGGACGGCGTGGAGACGGATTTCCCCGAAGTGTGAAATCGCAGTGGCCTAAAAGTTTCCCAACTCCTCTTGACTTCTCTGGGTTTTCGTAAGCTTAGTGTTGCGACGATTTCAAAAATTATGAAGTCTCGGTCCGACTATGTGCTAAAAGACAGTTCGAACTGCAGAAAAACTGCAGTGATCTCTAAAGAGAAGAACTGCACCTAAAACTAAAATTTGAACTTTGGTATACTGCAATTTGAGTCTAAGCATCATTGCAAAGTGAACTGTAGTTTTAAATGAGTTTAAACTAAACTGTTTCGTGTCCTGTATTATCAGTACCAATTATAGTGTCAATGTACTACAGTCCGTAGCCATAGTTTAAAATCAGTAGGAACTCAAGATCACTTTGAAGTACTTCACTGCACTTTTCACTTTTCACTTTCGCAATTGTTATTGTAGTGTGAAACTACGGACCAAACTGTAGTGCTGACGTGCAGTTTGAAACCAGTTAAAACTTACATCGAACCGCTGTGCACTCTACAGTTGCAGAATGCAGTTTTCAGACACTAACTTTTGAGTTATGGCTACAGTTGGGGGGGTACCCAGTTGGGGGGTACAGTTTGAACTGTACTTGAAGTACAGATCCTTCCACCCGGGAAGACAAAGAGACACAGAATTGGTAGAGGATAGTCACTTCGGAACATAAGTCAACAGTGAAAGCACAAATATTACTGACTTCCGGCAAGAATCGCATGCGCCAGTCGAAATCTGATACGCCCTTGGCCCTATACACCTTCAGAAGACGCGATATTGTTTCAAAAACAACGGAAAACTGTAAAAATAAGATAATTTCCCTTTTGAGGTTAGGAGGTTATGTTCAAGTTATTTCTGTTCTCCTATCATAAATCGCGTTGTTTCGCGCTCTGGCGCTTGTTCAAACTAGTAGAGTTTTACGTAAGGAAAATTTTGAGCGCAGAGCGAAAGCTAAATTCCTGCAACTTCGTCAAATATCTCAAAAACTAAATCAGAGTGGCCTCAAATAAAATGGTGAGTTCTCGGCTCATTTGTGGCGTTATCAGGCGATAGATTAGATTGATGACGTACAGTTGACTAAATTTAAGGCCGAACTTTACATTTTTCTTACTGTTCAAGCAAGAATTCTGTGTAAAACGTACGAAAAACGGAGTTGAATTCTGTCACCGAAACCGGTGCCGGGGAAGGCCTTATTTAATGGCCATAGTTTTCTGCTTCACCCTGGTGCGATCGACATAAAAAATGTGGCAAAGAATACCTGAAGGCCTTGCGCTTCACACCTGATAGGCGAGATTCGCGAATATTGCATTCTGAAAAGAGGGTTTTGGCCGCGTTTTGCACGATTGGGACCACTGTGAGTGGGTATTCTCCGTGGGTTGCTGTTCTTCATACTTTGCTGCGCTGTCTTGAGGTGCTTGTTTTTCCATTTGTGCCAGGTCTTTTTCAATCCGTCTGATTTCGTTCATAATTTCTTTTTCCTTCATTTGTACAGCTCTCAGCTCTTTCGTCGTTTGGTCTCGCTCGTCCAGTGTGATTTCCACCAGGCTCCACGACGGAAGGATTTGGGCCTGAGTTGTCGTCAGTGGAGTGCTTCCCTTCAATTGCGGACTTGCTGCTTCTGTTGGTTGGTGGCTTGGAGTTTGTCCGAAGGTTTGTGTTGGAGAAAACATTACTTCCTTGTTGCTCTCGAGTACCAAACTTGTAAACCATTCCATTGCTTCCTCTGTCTCTTTACTTCTTGCTTCGATTTGTTCCTTATATTCCTTTCTTTGAGCTGCTGCTCTCTGTCTTTGAGCTTGGATCTTTTCTCGTCTTTGCATTTCTGTTCTTTTAGCTTCTTGTCTTCGTCGCTCCGATTCCTGTTTTCTTTCTGTTCTTTCTTCTTCTCTGAAAAGTTTTTGCCAGAGGAGTCACTTCAATTTTGGCCTGTTGTTGCAGATGGTGAAATTTGGTGGAGATTCGGGCCAGGATCGCCTTGGCCTTCCCTTGGTCGAGGGGGTGAGATCGTCGGTGGTGCCTTGGGGCGGTCCGTTTTCGGAATCCGATAAGTTTTGCCTGCGTTATTCTGTGTCTTGGGGTTCTTGGGTTCCGTTTCGTCGTTCGTTTGATGAGCAATCCGGTTTCGTGGGGCCATTTTTTATCGATGTCTGCTGATTTTTCCGTGTTAGTGTAGTAGGCTGTTAGATTGGTTTTGAGGTTTGAATCAAGATGGCGGCTGCGGTCGCTTCCGGTGTCATGGCCGCTTGTGATCAAGCAGGCGGTGCTTACTATGGTCGCTCCCCTGTAAACTCAGCCTGTTCTAATGTTCTTGTTTTTTTTTCTTTCTTTTTTTTTCAGTTTGCGACTTCCGTTTTGAGATTGCAAGGCAATCCCTGCTGCGCGCGATTGCCTGTTTAGTGAGTGGGCACTCCCTGGTGACGTGGCGCTTCCTGGCCTGCTTTCTTCGGGCCCTATCTTCACAACTCCCTGTGGCGCACCACCGACGGCGGGTGTGCCAGCAACGTGGTGTGCCATTCGACACCGACGGGCGGTTGTACCAGCAGTGCGGTGTGCCGCACGCCCAGCCCCTCCATGCTTGGGCCCGTGGGGACCCCGGAGGAATAACTGGGGTCCAGCGTCACGGTGGGCGTACTGGACAGGCTCACTCGTGGCGCCCGCGTCTGGGTTGGCGTCCCGGGTAGCCACTAGGCCTGTTGGCCTTCGGCCTCGTCGCGAAGCACTGTCATGCTCTCCCCATGGAGGAGCCGTGGACGGTCACCGGCGTGACTCGTCATGTGCCGGCACCGTTCCAGTAGGACTTAGGCTGCAGGCCTTCTGGGCATGACCTCCGGCAGCTGGAGGACTTGCGCCGATCGACCCAGGCTGCTTCGTAGGATGTCGGCCGCCAGCCCCAGCGACCACACCTCCACTTCCGCCTTCCCCGTCTCCGCCAGGAAGGTGGCCTTCCCCGCGAGGTCTCCGACCCTTCTGGACCGTGGTCCATTAGTGTCACATTGCGCGTACTGGACAGGCGCGGTGTGGCGCCGTGTCTAGGATGGCAACCTCTGTAGAGCCACTAGACCCGTTGGCCTCTGGCCTCTTCCGTCTTCGAGAGGTATGTCTGACGCGCCACCGGCCTGACGCCTTGCTTGCGGACGGACATCTCCAGATGGGGAGCCCCTCGCTTCATGTTGGCTCCCCGAGGCGCCCATGCGAGCTCACACGTACGACAGCCAAGCTGCCATGCTTTCTTCTTTAGAGCTCGGGTAGGCCGCCAAGCCTGTCCATGTGCACTATGTACACCTTGTGCGGGTAAGTGTCACTTCTTACTCTTGCATTACAGTCATTTATAATTGTGATTATGGTGAAGGGTCCTTCCCACGGGGACGCTAGTTTGGGGGATATTCCCTTCTTTCTCCTGGGGTGGTACAAGAAGACCTTGTCTCCTGCCTTGAAGGGTGTTAGCAAGGCTGTGGTGTCATAGTATTGTTTCATTTTTGATGCAGCTGCCTCTTGTCTCCTTCTTACCAACTCGTGGATGGCAGCCAGTCGCTCCCTCACCTCTGCGACTTTGGTGTGCACCTCTCCTGCCCAAGGTGGGCTCCCTGTGTGAGGGGTGTTTTCATTTTGGCTCCAAACATGACTTCATACAGAGAGAAGCCATGGACTCCGCTGGGCTGGTTCCTATAGGCCTGGGCTATGAAAGGTAAATATTTATCCCAGTTTCTCTGAGTGGAGTCTACCAGCACAGATAGCTGTTGCTTGAGGGTGTTTATCCATCTTTCCGCTTTTCCGTTGGCTGATGGATGAAAAGCTGAGGTCCTGTATTTCTTGATGTTATAAAGCTGCATTATATCCTTGAATAGTTGTGCCTCGAAGGCTCTCCCTTGATCAGTTAGGATTGAAGTTGGTGCACCGTAGACAGAGAACACGTGTGTTATGAGTGCATTGGCGATTTCCTCGCTGCCCTGTGTGATTAGGGGTACCATCACTGGCCACCCAGAGAATGCCTCTACTGCCACTAACACGTATTCGTGCCCGTTCTCTGTTTTAGGGAGTTTTCCACAGATGTCGACATGCCATTTTCCATGGAGTTTGCCTTCTTTGAACACCTTCAGCGATGCAATTTTGCTGGTGTGGTTTGGGTTCTTGAACCTTCTGCAGTGCTCACAATTATTAACAGCTGCTAGCACATCATTTGCCATTCCAGGCCACCAGAAGTACCTTTGTAAGTGTTTCAAGGTTCTTATTGTACCAAAGTGGTTTCCTACCCCTAACTGTTGGTGATAGTTGCTAATTGTTGCTTTAATGTTTTTGTTTGGGAGGACTAATTGAAGTGTTTCTTTTTCAGGCTCTCCTGACACATCCTCGAATCTCCTGTAGAGAATGCCATTTCTGACAGTGAGTGACTCACACTGATGCCACAGGGTTCTTGTCTGGCTGCTGTATCCCACAATTTCTTGGAGGTGTGGTTTTCTGCCCTGGTAAACTGCATACATGATTGGTGCTATATGCTGGTCTTGCTGTTGGCTCAGTGACATTTCTCTCGGGCTCACTCCTTCTGGTGCTGCTGAGGTAAGATTTACTCTTCTATTGGTTTTGTTTTGGGTGCCGCCTTGGCAGACCAGGCAGTTTTCGCTGCACGTTTTTGTTTTGTCTAGCCCACTGTTCGGTTGATAGTGGTAGAGGTTGATGGTCATTCCTGTGTTTTTAAATATTTTATGGAGTAATGGAACCAGTTCTAGTTCATTTTCTTGACATTTGTAGTAGTTGAATTCTGGCATATTCCATTCTCTAATGCCTTTCTTTTGTAACCATTTTCTGAGGATGATCAGTGCTACTTCTACATCCCTTACGTTAGGCCTATCTGTCATTTGTTGTTTGACTATCAAACTTATAATGTCTTTGTTTCTAGGGAAGAATGCCAGTCCTGGGAAAGTTCTGTCGTAGTTGGCGAGGAACTCAGCCTTGACTCCAAACCATTCCTCTATTTGGCGAGCTAGTGGAGATGAATATTTTCCATCATAGCTAACTGGATGAACTATAGGCCCACTGTTTTGGGCTTCCAGGATTGATCCCACATTTTCTGTGATGACTAGGCCCTCCTCTTGAAGAACGTCCTATGAGGTGAGCATTTGCTTCTTTTGTCTCGAGCCTGGTACATTTCTTGCAATTAGGTTCACATGGTCTGTTAGGTCTTCTGCTGAGTGCATCTGCATGGGTGATGCTAGTTCCTTTTTCATGGATTACATTAAACTTGTACGGCGACAGTTTTTCTAGCCATCTGGCTAACATTCCAGTGGGGTTTTGAAATTCTTTAGCCACTGTAGGGCTGCGTGGTCAGACTTTACTATGAATGGGGCTCATGCCAAGTAGTGATTGAAAGCCTATACTGACTCGACCAGGGCCAACAGTTCTCTATGTGTAGTGCAGTAGTTCTTCTGTGAGGGGTTAAGTGTCTTTGACCAGTATGCTATTGTCACTTCTTTCCCGTCCTGCTCCTGGGTGAGGACTGCACCAAGGCCCGTCAGACTAGCATCACAAGTTAATGTGAATGGTCCTTTGTTTATGTCTGGTGACCCCAGGATTGGTGCTGATGTAAGTGCTGTCTTAACGGAGTCGAAAGCTTCTTGGCAATGTTGGGTCCACTTGAATTCTGTCCCTTTTCTTCACAGTTTGTATAGCGGTGACACTTTAGTTGCCATATGTGGTATATATTTGCCATAGTATGCTGCCAGTCCTAGCCATGATTTTAGTTGTGACACATCATTGGGTTGGGGCCAGTGTGTTATCTTTTCTACCTTGTTGGCATCTACTTTAATACCTTGGCTTGATAAAATGTGGCCCAAAAATGAGATTTCTTCTTGGAACAGTTCGCACTTTTTGGCTTTTAGGAGAAACCCTCCGGCCCTTACTCTGTTGAAGAAGGCTTCTAGTTTTTGTAACATTTCCTCGAAGGTATCTCCTGCTATGCAGACATCATCAAGGTACACTGAGACCACCTTGCCCAAGTCGTTATGCTCATTCGGCTCCTTAGCTGGAGTGATTAGTCTCAGTCACTTGCTGGAAGGCCCCTGGTGCTGCAGATAGGCCGAAACTTAATCTAGTGTATTCGAACTGCCTGTGTGGGAGTCCTAGGTCTTCTGGAAGTATTATGGCTGTTTTGGGTTGGTCATCTGGGTGGACTTCCAGATTGTGATATCCATGGGCCAAATCGAAAGTGTGATATAATTTCCTGCCACTAAGATTCTGTAAGATTTCTTGTGTTCTAGGTATCGGGGCTGCTGGGACTCTGGTTATAGCATTGAGTGCTCTATAGTCGATGCATACTCTGACTTCCCCAGTTTTCTTCAGGACACAGATTAGAGGTGAGGCCCAGGCTGATTGACTTGGTCTGATTGCCCCCATCTTTAAATACTTCATGAATGTTTCATTGACTTCTTTTCTGTAATGCAGGGGTACTGGCCTGGCGTTTTGCTTAATCGGTGGATGGTCTCCAGTGTCTATTCTAAACTTCATCCATGGACAACGCCCAAATGTGAAGTTATCCGGTGCGAAAACATCGTGGTGTCGCCGAAGTAGTTTCTCCAGTACCTTCTTCTGCTCTGGTGTTAGATTTGTGCATCTTCTGACAAGAGCTGCCAGATGTTCAGGTAAGAGTTCATTATCTGGTATGGGTTTCTTGTTTGGCAGGATGTACTCGGCATCTTGAAACTTTTTAATCTCATGTTCAGTGGTCAGTGTCTGGCATGGACACTCAATAACTTCTTCCTCGCTCTCGTTTGCTGGTTTCTCCTCCTCTCCTTCCTCTAAGTTTTCCTCAAAAATGTGCTCAAACATTTCCTCCTCAAGCTCGTACTCAATTGGGTGTAGGATTAAAACTTCTGCGACTATTGCGTATTTAGGGATTTTAACACACTGGTCACTCATGTTGAGTAACTTAACATTGACTGGTCCAGTGACGCAGGGAATTATTCCTGTGCTAGTGAGAATGTTAGGTGGTAGCTGACTCTTGGTGTTTCTGTTATTTATGCTGTTCGTTGAGAGCCCCAAATGCATTCTACTTTACAATTTTGGCACAGAACGAGCGCGGAGAGTACCGTCCGATCTACAATCGACCCGTGAGAACCACTACAGTCTCTGCCGAGGTCCCTTTCAGAAACCCGTCGGGAACCTTCCCCGTATCCCTACCCACGAGCAGCACACTCAAGGGCAGAAACTAGAAACCCGAGCCAAGAGCATTCCTAGATAGCACAGAACACCGAGAAACACCCAGCAACATGGACCCCGAACATGCGGAGAACGAAGCGGACCAGGGCCCCGAAATCTTTGGGATCCTAGACCAGGCACCGCCACCACCGCCAAGGGGCAGGGGGCGTGGTCGTGGTCGCGGTAGAGGCCGAGGAGCACGCGGCGCCCGCGGCGTAGGGCGACCCCAACGCGTAATTCGACCAGTGCGTCGATACGGGTATGAGGACGACGAAGAAGAGGAACGAGAAGGCCAACAAGGCCAGCGCGTGAGAAACCGGGGTCTGCAGGCAGAGGTCCCCGAGGACGAGGAGATGGACTGGGACGACGAGGACAGTGGCGAGGACGACGAAGAGCCTCCCCTACCAGGCCGACGCCACCGCGCACACCCATACCGACGCGAAGCTAGGAACGAACAGCAACCCCAGGAGCCTAACAACCAGTTGGCCGAGCTCCTCCGCCTTTCCAATCTATCTTTCACACATTAGTGAGGTTATGGTGGGCCTTCACTAATTTCAATCACACACGCATTCGTTCGCTCACTCAAAGGCTATCAACTCGGACTCAAACTCGCTTCACACTCCCATCCCTCCTTCGAAAGAGATGGGCATATGACGTTGGACTTCCCTTAACCTTAAAACCCGCTGTCACCAGTGTTGTATTCTACGTGTCGAGGGATTAAAGGGCGAGGAGAGTCCAAGTCTGGGGTAGCTCTGTATTGACAGTACGTGATCAGGATTCAGAATGATGATGGTGCTGGGGAAGCACCCTTATTTATAGCGGGTCAAGAGGAACAAAAGGAAGAATATACCGACAGGTTCTGACAGGTCTGGGTTACGAGAGGGAATGAAGAAGAACATATGTCGGGCCTGGGCCAGCCTAGCCAGCTCCGGGTATAGGTGTGGGGAATGACTAAAGTGGTGTGGATTGACTATACAGTGGCCATTGTATGGTTAGGTTATTTAAGGTCGTATCACAACAGTATTTTGGTTTGTAAACTGTGACGAATTACCTTTCTTTAAAATGATATATTCTGAGAACTACAGTATCGAAATTTTCTCGTATTGTTTCAAAGCACAGATCTGATTCTTGCGTCCAGACAGTCATTTTAAGAGAATGTAATTCCACTAGGTAAAATCCACTCTGAGAATTTTCAGAATTCAGGCAACTCTAAAACTCTGCTGAGTTTCTGAGTGGAGGAACTCTCAAGATGTTAGAGTTACTAAACTCTGATGTAATGACTGGGGCCGAAACTCACAAAATTCGCGCACCTCAGAGTTAGAGTTTCAGAGTGTGAAGGTCAGAGTGTGCAGTTCAGAGTGTGCCCTCCAGGCTGCCAGAGTGGCCCATTCCAGAGTGTGCCCTCCAGAGTGGCCCGTTCCAGAGTGTGCCTTCCAGGCTGCCAGAGTGGCCCATTCCCAGAGTGGAGCATTCCAGAGTGCAGTGCATTCCAGAGTGCAGTGCACTCCAGAGTGCAGTGCACTCCAGAGTGCAGTGCACTCCAGAGTGTTGTGCACTCCAGAGTGCAGTGCACTCCAGAGTGTTGTGCACTTCAGAGAGTCGTGCACTCCACAGGGTAGTCCTCTCCAGGGAGTCCACTTCAGATCTGGAGTGATCAAACAGCTGTGTTGAAGACCACACTTCTCAGGCTATCACTGGCATGCTCGGTTCTTGCAAATGGAACTAGGAAAAGGTTCATAATTGAACATAAAAAATTGCTAATAAACATGTTTATAATCATGAGAAAAAATAAAAATAAAATCCAATAACACTTTGTGTTGCGTAAAGACAGTATAAAAATTCCTGTGACGGTTTCCAAAAGAGGTCCAAGAGCGTTAAGATTTCTTAAGCTTTGTGGAGGTTTCATTAAATTTGTTTCCAATCTGTTTGCGGCAGGTGACTAGAGTTGTCGTCACCGCAGGACCATCCACATTGCCTGATTTCAGCAGTGCAGCTTTAACAGCACCTGTCGCAGTTAAGAAGAGCCATTAGAATCAGTTAATAAAAATAAAAATTGAACAATTGTGTACTTTGATGTTTCCCTATCCTTACCTAAGACTGAGTTGACCTTGGCTGGGGTCGCTGGTATTTTGGCCGGTGCGTCCCGGTACCTGTTGCTGGTTTTCCCATCCAACGAGCGTTCAGCCATGGCCGTGGTGCCCCACATCAACAGAGCCAGGTTTCTAGCCAAGCTTTCTGGAGATCCTCTATCTGCCTTCAAAGTTTCTATCATTTTCTTGTAATTGATGAAAATGCCATTGCCCAAATCAACCTGAAATGGACAAAATGTTTTATTAATCAATTTCAAGAGAGGTCACATAAGAAATAAAAATGAAAGTATGATCTGAGCTTACATCTCCATCTTTGTTCACAGATGGTTCTTCAGTCTTATTCAAAAATCCAAGAACCTTACGACAGTAAAGGTTAATACCATCAGCATTGTGTTCAATGTCTGCATGAGATAAAAAAGAAATTTTTTTAAGAAGCTTATGAAATGCATAATTAAAACTATAGTCTCTAAAATGTTTGACTTACACTTTTTACCAGATTTCTTCTTCTCACTGCTGCCTGCATGGCTCTTGGGCTTAGCATCACTGTCCTCAGTTTTAGGAGAATCTGCAACATTTTGTATTGGTAAATTTGCTGTCAGAGAAGTTAATAGCAATAGGCAGTAGTTAAATGAAAGTAGAAAATACCTTCGGAAGTAACTTTCCACGGTGAGGACATAGGATCTAGTCGCATTGCAAAAAGGAAGTAAATATTAATTATGATACTTGGAAAAAAAAGGAGAACATATCTAAGACTTTGCTAATACTTACTTTTAAGAGGAGATGGAGTTCCTTTCTTTCTTGGTGAAAGGGTGCTGCCCTTTCCTAAGGGAGAGCTCCCAAAGCCAAGATTACGAGAAACTGGGGGAGAGAAAACAGACACGCAAATGAGATCTATAGGATAACTCAACTCATACGCCTGCTGGTTATGAACTTTCCCATGAGAAGGCTTTTAATTCCAGAAATCAAAAAAATCTTGGACTTGGACTTGTAGAAATGAAAATAAAGTTCACAATTTGATAAAGGGGGAAGGAAACCCTACTCCTTAACCACTTATTTTGAGCCTCTTCGTAAGTTTTTGAGTTCTCCCAAATCTTTTTTTTTATGTGCATGTGATAAATTTTTTGGTTGTAGTACAATAAAAGACCTTTGTTATGATAAAAGCATTGTATGCCTCATGCTTATGATTGCTGAGACAATATTTCTACCTCAAAGTAATGTAAATTAGGGATAAAAATAAAGGAGCTTTGTTACTGTGCGAAACTTGTTGAGAAAATGGGTCAATGGATTCAGGTCAAAAATCTTCTAGAAGAAGTAAATGGAAAATTATGGCTTCCTGTGAGAGGTATTCTGGACATCAGTTTTCATTTTGGAGTGAAAAAAATTTACAAGTTTGATAAATTATTCTGTTTCTCCAAAATGAAAACTGATATCGAGAATACCCCTCAAAGGATTTACCACTAACTTCTTCAAGAAAATTGCTGACCTCAATCCATTGACCTTCTCTCTTAAACAGTTCCAGACAACAAAGCTACCGATATTGACTTTCATTCCCAAACTTACATTACTTTAAAGTAGAATTTTATCTCAACAACCAGAAGCATGGGGTATACAATGCTTTCATCAAAACAAAGTTCTTTCATTGTACTATAGCCAAGACAATTATTACACAGACATAGAAAAAAAAGGTTTGGACGCAAACCAAAACAGCACAGGAGGGGCTCAAAATAAGTGGTTTAGGTGCAAGCCAAAATCTTCCTAAGAAAAACTACAAATGAAAATCAAAAATAGCAGTGCAACTTACCTGACTTGGCTTTAGAAGCAGCAAGAAGGGAGTCTTGAAGACATGAATTCCTGTCCCTCTCCTTTTGGAGCTTATCTTTGAGAGACTGAATTTGGGCCTCAAAACCAGCTGCTTTATCTTTAAGGGACTGAATTTGGGCCTCCAAACCAGCTGTCGAGTCCTTATGTTCGCCCCACACCACAGCCAGCTGCGACTTCAAGCTTCTGTTCTCCTCTTTGACCTTTTGCAGTTCATGATCCCGTTTGACCTTGCTATCTATGAGCTTGGAAACAGGGTCTTCGTCACCAGAGGAACTGCCTGAAGCAATCTTGTCAGTCTCACTGCCACTAGACGAGGAAGTGCCATCTGCGTCTTGATTCGCTTCAACTGTCGTATTCAAATCATCTGAATCATGATCGCTTCCCTGAAAATAAATATAAAATAATAAACATAAAAGGCAGAAAAGTTCAACACATACAAATACAAAAGAGAGCTGCCTTACCGAGTCATTGGTGTTAAAAATCTGATTATTGTCATAGTGAAATGATTCAGGTCCAGAAGATTGAGAGGGAGGCACTTCTTCCCCATGAGTATGAGCATCAGATGATAGACCCTTTTTAGATTCAGTACCAGTACTAGTTTTTAGAGATGGCTTGACTGTAACTTCCTGATTAGGTTCTATCTTAATTTTCAAAGTCTCCTGGTTTTCAAGCTCAGCCTTAGGTTTTAAATTATCATCCTGTAACAATTTTAAGTTTGAAATTAGTGATGAAAATGGTGAAAAGATCAGTAACTTTACCTCAGT
>JAQQBG010000349.1:0-38873 GCA_032199755.1 Ambrosia artemisiifolia | reverse complement strand
CCAGACTCAGTTTTTGTGGCCTAGGTACACGTTTTGCCAAAAAAAACCGCAGTTTGGTTTGCGGCAGTACGGACCCATTTTCACACCACTTTCTATTTTTAGCCGAAAACGAGCGATTTTTAAATCGATTCACGGGTCAATTTGGTGAGTAATTACGCTATTCTGCAGCTTCCAGACTCAGTTTTTATGGCCTAGGGAACACGTTTTGCCAAAAAAAACCGCAGTTTGGTTTGCGGCAGTACGGACCCATTTTCACACCACTTTCTATTTTTAGCCGAAAACGAGCGATTTTTAAATCGATTCACGGGTCAATTTGGTGAGTAATTACGCTATTCTGCAGCTTCCAGACTCAGTTTTTTGTGGCCTAGGTACACGTTTTGCCAAAAAAAACCGCAGTTTGGTTTGCGGCAGTACGGACCCATTTTCACACCACTTTCTATTTTTAGCCGAAAACGAGCGATTTTTAAATCGATTCACGGGTCAATTTGGTGAGTAATTACGCTATTCTGCAGCTTCCAGACTCAGTTTTTTGTGGCCTAGGAACACGTTTTGCCAAAAAAACCGCAGTTTGGTTTGCGGCAGTACGGACCCATTTTCACACCACTTTCTATTTTTAGCCGAAAACGAGCGATTTTTAAATCGATTCACGGGTCAATTTGGTGAGTAATTACGCTATTCTGCAACTTCCAGACTCAGTTTTTTGTGGCCTAGGGTACACGTTTTGCCAAAAAAATCGCAGTTTGGTTTGCGCGGCAGTACGGACCCATTTTCACACCACTTTCTATTTTTAGCCGAAAACGAGCGATTTTTAAATCGATTCACGGGTCAATTTGGTGAGTAATTACGCTATTCTGCAGCTTCCAGACTCAGGTTTTTGTGGCCTAGGTACACGTTTATTCCAAAAAAAATCGCAGTTTGGTTTGCGGCAGTACGGACCCATTTTCACACCACTTTCTATTTTTAGCCGAAAACGAGCGATTTTTAAATCGATTCACGGGTCAATTTGGTGACTAATTACGCTATTCTGCAGCTTCCAGACTCAGTTTTTGTGGCCTAGGTACACGTTTTGCCAAAAAAAAATCGCAGTTTGGTTTGCGGCAGTACGGACCCATTTTCACACCACTTTCTATTTTTAGCCGAAAACGAGCGATTTTTAAATCGATTCACGGGTCAATTTGGTGAGTAATTACGCTATTCTGCAGCTTCCAGACTCAGTTTTTGTGGCCTAGGTACACGTTTTGCCAAAAAAAACCGCAGTTTGGTTTGCGGCAGTACGGACCCATTTTCACACCACTTTCTATTTTTAGCCGAAAACGAGCGATTTTTAAAATCGATTCACGGGTCAATTTGGTGAGTAATTACGCTATTCTGCAGCTTCCAGACTCAGTTTTTGTGGGCCTAGGTACACGTTTTGCCAAAAAAAACCGCAGTTTGGTTTGCGGCAGTACGGACCCCATTTTCACACCACTTTCTATTTTTAGCCGAAAACGAGCGATTTTTAAATCGATTCACGGGTCAATTTGGTGAGTAATTACGCTATTCTGCAGCTTCCAGACTCAGTTTTTATGGCCTAGGAACACGTTTTGCCAAAAAAACCGCAGTTTGGTTTGCGGCAGTACGGACCCATTTTCACACCACTTTCTATTTTTAGCCGGAAAACGAGCGATTTTTAAATCGATTCACGGGTCAATTTGGTGAGTAATTACGCTATTCTGCAGCTTCCAGACTCAGTTTTTGTGGCCTAGGTACACGTTTTGCCAAAAAAAAACCGGCAGTTTGGTTTGCGGCAGTACGGACCCATTTTCACACCACTTTCTATTTTTAGCCGAAAACTAGCGATTTTTAAATCGATTCACGGGGTCAATTTGGTGAGTAATTACGCTATTCTGCAGCTTCCAGACTCAGTTTTTGTGGCCTAGGTACACGTTTTGCCAAAAAAAAACCGCAGTTTTGGTTTGCGGCAGTACGGACCCATTTTCACACCACTTTCTATTTTTAGCCGAAAAACGAGCGATTTTTAAATCGATTCACGGGTCAATTTGGTGAGTAATTACGCTATTCTGCAGCTTCCAGACTCAGTTTTTTATGGCCTAGGAACACGTTTTGCCAAAAAAACCGCAGTTTGGTTTGCGGCAGTACGGACCCCATTTTCACACCACTTTCTATTTTTAGCCGAAAACGAGCGATTTTTAAATCGATTCACGGGTCAATTTGGTGAGTAATTACGCTATTCTGCAACTTCCAGACTCAGTTTTTGTGGCCTAGGTACACGTTTTGCCAAAAAAAACCGCAGTTTGGTTTGCGGCAGTACGGACCCATTTTCACACCACTTTCTATTTTTAGCCGAAAACGAGCGATTTTTAAATCGATTCACGGGTCAATTTGGTGACTAATTACGCTATTCTGCAGCTTCCAGACTCAGTTTTTGTGGCCTAGGGTACACGTTTTGCCAAAAAAAACCGCAGTTTGGTTTTGCGGCAGTACGGACCCATTTTCACACCACTTTCTATTTTTAGCCGGAAAAACGAGCGATTTTTAAATCGATTCACGGGTCAATTTGGTGAGTAATTACGCTATTCTGCAGCTTCCAGACTCAGTTTTTGTGGCCTAGGTACACGTTTTGCCAAAAAAAACCGCAGTTTGGTTTGCGGCAGTACGGACCCATTTTCACACCACTTTCTATTTTTAGCCGAAAACGAGCGATTTTTAAATCGATTCACGGGTCAATTTGGTGAGTAATTACGCTATTCTGCAGCTTCCAGACTCAGTTTTTTGTGGCCTAGGTACACGTTTTGCCAAAAAAAACCGCAGTTTGGTTTGCGGCAGTACGGACCCATTTTCACACCACTTTCTATTTTTAGCCGAAAACGAAGCGATTTTTAAATCGATTCACGGGTCAATTTGGTGAGTAATTACGCTATTCTGCAGCTTCCAGACTCAGTTTTTGTGGCCTAGGTACACGTTTTGCCAAAAAAAACCGCAGTTTGGTTTGCGGCGCAGTACGGACCCATTTTCACACCACTTTCTATTTTTAGCCGAAAACGAGCGATTTTTAAATCGATTCACGGGTCAATTTGGTGAGTAATTACGCTATTCTGCAGCTTCCAGACTCAGTTTTTGTGCGCCTAGGTACACGTTTTGCCAAAAAAAACCGCAGTTTGGTTTGCGGCAGTACGGACCCATTTTCACACCACTTTCTATTTTTAGCCGAAAACGAGCGATTTTTAAATCGATTCACGGGTCAATTTGGTGACTAATTACGCTATTCTGCAGCTTCCAGACTCAGTTTTTGTGGCCTAGGTACACGTTTTGCCAAAAAAAACCGCAGTTTGGTTTGCGGCAGTACGGACCCATTTTTCACACCACTTTCTATTTTTAGCCGAAAACGAGCGATTTTTAAATCGATTCACGGGTCAATTTGGTGAGTAATTACGCTATTCTGCAGCTTCCAGACTCAGTTTTTGTGGCCTAGGTACACGTTTTGCCAAAAAAAAACCGCAGTTTGGTTTTGCGGCAAGTACGGACCCATTTTCACACCACTTTCTATTTTTAGCCGAAGAACGAGCGATTTTTAAATCGATTCACGGGTCAATTTGGTGAGTAATTACGCTATTCTGCAGCTTCCAGACTCAGTTTTTTGTGGCCTAGGTACACGTTTTGCCAAAAAAAAACCGCAGTTTGGTTTTGCGGGCAGTACGGACCCATTTTCACACCACTTTCTATTTTTAGCCGAAAACGAGCGATTTTTAAATCGATTCACGGGTCAATTTGGTGAGTAATTACGCTATTCTGCAGCTTCCAGACTCAGTTTTTGTGGCCTAGGTACACGTTTTGCCCAAAAAAAAACCGCAGTTTGGTTTGCGGCAGTACGGACCCATTTTCACACCACTTTCTATTTTTAGCCGAAAACGAGCGATTTTTAAATCGATTCACGGGTCAATTTGGTGAGTAATTACGCTATTCTGCAGCTTCCAGACTCAGTTTTTGTGGCCTAGGTACACGTTTTGCCAAAAAAAACCGCAGTTTGGTTTGCGGCAGTACGGACCCATTTTCACACCACTTTCTATTTTTTAGCCGAAAACGAGCGATTTTTAAATCGATTCACGGTGTCAATTTGGTGAGTAATTACGCTATTCTGCAGCTTCCAGACTCAGTTTTTGTGGCCTAGGTACACGTTTTGCCAAAAAAAACCTCAGTTTGGTTTGCGGCAGTACGGACCCATTTTCACACCACTTTCTATTTTTAGCCGAAAACGAGCGATTTTTAAATCGATTCACGGGTCAATTTGGTGAGTAATTACGCTATTCTGCAGCTTCCAGACTCAGTTTTTGTGGCCTAGGTACACGTTTTGCCAAAACAAAACCGCAGTTTGGTTTGCGGCAGTACGGACCCATTTTCACACCACTTTCTATTTTTAGCCGAAAACGAGCGATTTTTAAATCGATTCACAGGTCAATTTGGTGAGTAATTACGCTATTCTGCAGCTTCCAGACTTAGTTTTTATGGCCTAGGAACACGTTTTGCCAAAAAAACCGCAGTTTGGTTTGCGGCAGTACGGACCCATTTTCACACCACTTTCTATTTTTAGCCGGAAAACGAGCGATTTTTTAAATCGATTCACGGGTCAATTTGGTGAGTAATTACGCTATTCTGCAGCTTCCAGACTCAGTTTTTGTGGCCTAGGTACACGTTTTGGCAAAAAAAACCGCAGTTTGGGTTTGCGGCAGTACGGACCCATTTTCACACCACTTTCTATTTTTAGCCGAAAACGAGCGATTTTTAAATCGATTCACGGGTCAATTTGGTGAGTAATTACGCTATTCTGCAACTTCCAGACTCAGTTTTTGTGGCCTAGGTACACGTTTTGCCAAAAAAAAACCGCAGTTTGGTTTGCGGCAGTACGGACCCATTTTCACACCACTTTCTATTTTTTAGCCGAAAACGAGCGATTTTTAAATCGATTCACGGGTCAATTTGGTGAGTAATTACGCTATTCTGCAGCTTCCAGACTCAGTTTTTATGGCCTAGGAACACGTTTTGCCAAAAAAACCGCAGTTTGGTTTGCGGCAGTACGGACCCATTTTCACACCACTTTCTATTTTTAGCCGAAAACGAGCGATTTTTAAATCGATTCACGGGTCAATTTGGTGAGTAATTACGCTATTCTGCAGCTTCCAGAATCAGTTTTTTGTGGCCTAGGTACACGTTTTGCCAAAAAAAACCGCAGTTTGGTTTGCGGCAGTACGGACCCATTTTCACACCACTTTCTATTTTTAGCCGAAAACGAGCGATTTTTAAATCGATTCACGGGTCAATTTGGTGAGTAATTACGCTATTCTGCAGCTTCCAGACTCAGTTTTTGTGGCCTAGGTACACGTTTTGCCAAAAAAAACCGCAGTTTGGTTTGCGGCAGTACGGACCCATTTTCACACCACTTTCTATTTTTAGCCGAAAACGAGGCGATTTTTAAATCGATTCACGGGTCAATTTGGTGAGTAATTACGCTATTCTGCAGCTTCCAGACTCAGTTTTTATGGCCTAGGAACACGTTTTGCCAAAAAAAACCGCAGTTTGGTTTGCGGCAGTACGGACCCATTTTCACACCACTTTCTATTTTTAGCCGAAAACGAGCGATTTTTAAATCGATTCACGGCGTCAATTTGGTGAGTAATTACGCTATTCTGCAACTTCCAGACTCAGTTTTTGTGGCCTAGGTACACGTTTTGCCAAAAAAATCGCAGTTTGGTTTGCGGCAGTACGGACCCATTTTCACACCACTTTCTATTTTTAGCCGAAAACGAGCGATTTTTAAATCGATTCACGGGTCAATTTGGTGAGTAATTACGCTATTCTGCAGCTTCCAGACTCAGTTTTTGTGGCCTAGGTACACGTTTATTCCAAAAAAATCGCAGTTTGGTTTGCGGCAGTACGGACCCATTTTCACACCACTTTCTATTTTTAGCCGAAAACCGAGCGATTTTTAAATCGATTCACGGGTCAATTTGGTGACTAATTACGCTATTCTGCAGCTTCCAGACTCAGTTTTTTGTGGCCTAGGTACACGTTTTGCCAAAAAAAAACCGCAGTTTGGTTTGCGGCAGTACGGACCCATTTTCACACCACTTTCTATTTTTAGCCGAAAACGAGCGATTTTTAAATCGATTCACGGGTCAATTTGGTGAGTAATTACGCTATTCTGCAGCTTCCAGACTCAGTTTTTTTGTGGCCCTAGGTATACATTTTGCCAAAAAAAACCGCAGTTTGGTTTGCGGCAGTACGGACCCATTTTCACACCACTTTCTATTTTTAGCCGAAAACGAGCGATTTTTTAAATCGATTCACGGGTCAATTTGGTGAGTAATTACGCTATTCTGCAGCTTCCAGACTCAGTTTTTATGGCCTAGGAACACGTTTTGCCAAAAAAAACCGCAGTTTGGTTTGCGGCAGTACGGACCCATTTTCACACCACTTTCTATTTTTAGCCGAAAACGAGCGATTTTTAAATCGATTCACGGGTCAATTTGGTGAGTAATTACGCTATTCTGCAACTTCCAGACTCAGTTTTTGTGGCCTAGGTACACGTTTTGCCAAAAAAAACCGCAGTTTGGTTTGCGGCAGGTACGGACCCATTTTCACACCACTTTCTATTTTTAGCCGAAAACGAGCGATTTTTAAATCGATTCACGGGTCAATTTGGTGACTAATTACGCTATTCTGCAGCTTCCAGGCTCAGTTTTTGTGGCCTAGGTACACGTTTTGCCAAAAAAAACCGCAGTTTGGTTTGCGGCAGTACGGACCCATTTTCACACCACTTTCTATTTTTAGCCGAAAACGAGCGATTTTTAAATCGATTCACGGGTCAATTTGGGTGAGTAATTACGCTATTCTGCAGCTTCCAGACTCAGTTTTTGTGGCCTAGGTACACGTTTTGCCAAAAAAAACCGCAGTTTGGTTTGCGGCAGTACGGACCCATTTTCACACCACTTTCTATTTTTAGCCGAAAACGAGCGATTTTTAAATCGATTCACGGGTCAATTTGGTGAGTAATTACGCTATTCTGCAGCTTCCAGACTCAGTTTTTGTGGCCTAGGTACACGTTTTGCCAAAAAAAACCGCAGTTTGGTTTGCGGCAGTACGGACCCATTTTCACACCACTTTCTATTTTTAGCCGAAAACGAGCGATTTTTAAATCGATTCACGGGTCAATTTGGTGAGTAATTACGCTATTCTGCAGCTTCCAGACTCAGTTTTTGTGGCCTAGGTACACGTTTTGCCAAAAAAAACCGCAGTTTGGTTTGCGGCAGTACGGACCCATTTTCACACCACTTTCTATTTTTAGCCGAAAACGAGCGATTTTTAAATCGATTCACGGGTCAATTTGGTGAGTAATTACGCTATTCTGCAGCTTCCAGACTCAGTTTTTGTGGCCTAGGTACACGTTTTGCCAAAAAAAACCGCAGTTTGGTTTGCGGCAGTACGGACCCATTTTCACACCACTTTCTATTTTTTGCCGAAAACGAGCGATTTTTAAATCGATTCACGGGTCAATTTGGTGACTAATTACGCTATTCTGCAGCTTCCAGACTCAGTTTTTGTGGCCTAGGTACACGTTTTGCCAAAAAAAACCGCAGTTTGGTTTGCGGCAGTACGGACCCATTTTCACACCACTTTCTATTTTTAGCCGAAAACGAGCGATTTTTAAATCGATTCACGGGTCAATTTGGTGAGTAATTACGCTATTCTGCAGCTTCCAGACTCAGTTTTTGTGGCCTAGGTACACGTTTTGCCAAAAAAAACCGCAGTTTGGTTTGCGGCAGTACGGACCCATTTTCACACCACTTTCTATTTTTAGCCGAAAACGAGCGATTTTTAAATCGATTCACGGGTCAATTTGGTGAGTAATTACGCTATTCTGCAGCTTCCAGACTCAGTTTTTGTGGCCTAGGTACACGTTTTGCCAAAAAAAACCGCAGTTTGGTTTGCGGCAGTACGGACCCATTTTCACACCACTTTCTATTTTTAGCCGAAAACGAGCGATTTTTAAATCGATTCACGGGTCAATTTGGTGAGTAATTACGCTATTCTGCAGCTTCCAGACTCAGTTTTTGTGGCCTAGGTACACGTTTTGCCAAAAAAAACCGCAGTTTGGTTTGCGGCAGTACGGACCCATTTTCACACCACTTTCTATTTTTAGCCGAAAACGAGCGATTTTTAAATCGATTCACGGGTCAATTTGGTGAGTAATTACGCTATTCTGCAGCTTCCAGACTCAGTTTTTGTGGCCTAGGTACACGTTTTGCCAAAAAAAACCGCAGTTTGGTTTGCGGCAGTACGGACCCATTTTCACACCACTTTCTATTTTTAGCCGAAAACGAGCGATTTTTAAATCGATTCACGGGTCAATTTGGTGAGTAATTACGCTATTCTGCAGCTTCCAGACTCAGTTTTTGTGGCCTAGGTACACGTTTTGCCAAAAAAAACCTCAGTTTGGTTTGCGGCAGTACGGACCCATTTTCACACCACTTTCTATTTTTAGCCGAAAACGAGCGATTTTTAAATCGATTCACGGGTCAATTTGGTGAGTAATTACGCTATTCTGCAGCTTCCAGACTCAGTTTTTGTGGCCTAGGTACACGTTTTGCCAAAAAAACCGCAGTTTGGTTTGCGGCAGTACGGACCCATTTTCACACCACTTTCTATTTTTAGCCGAAAACGAGCGATTTTTAAATCGATTCACAGGTCAATTTGGTGAGTAATTACGCTATTCTGCAGCTTCCAGACTTAGTTTTTATGGCCTAGGAACACGTTTTGCCAAAAAAAACCGCAGTTTGGTTTGCGGCAGTACGGACCCATTTTCACACCACTTTCTATTTTTAGCCGAAAACGAGCGATTTTTAAATCGATTCACGGGTCAATTTGGTGAGTAATTACGCTATTCTGCAGCTTCCAGACTCAGTTTTTGTGGCCTAGGTACACGTTTTGGCAAAAAAAACCGCAGTTTGGTTTGCGGCAGTACGGACCCATTTTCACACCACTTTCTATTTTTAGCCGAAAACGAGCGATTTTTAAATCGATTCACGGGTCAATTTGGTGAGTAATTACGCTATTCTGCAGCTTCCAGACTCAGTTTTTGTGGCCTAGGTACACGTTTTGCCAAAAAAAACCGCAGTTTGGTTTGCGGCAGTACGGACCCATTTTCACACCACTTTCTATTTTTAGCCGAAAACGAGCGATTTTTAAATCGATTCACGGGTCAATTTGGTGAGTAATTACGCTATTCTGCAGCTTCCAGACTCAGTTTTTGTGGCCTAGGTACACGTTTTGCCAAAAAAAAACCGCAGTTTGGTTTGCGGCAGTACGGACCCATTTTCACACCACTTTCTATTTTTAGCCGAAAACGAGCGATTTTTAAATCGATTCACGGGTCAATTTGGTGAGTAATTACGCTATTCTGCAGCTTCCAGACTCAGTTTTTATGGCCTAGGAACACGTTTTGCCAAAAAAACCGCAGTTTGGTTTGCGGCAGTACGGACCCATTTTCACACCACTTTCTATTTTTAGCCGAAAACGAGCGATTTTTAAATCGATTCACGGGTCAATTTGGTGAGTAATTACGCTATTCTGCAGCTTCCAGACTCAGTTTTTGTGGCCTAGGTACACGTTTTGCCAAAAAAAACCGCAGTTTGGTTTACGGCAGTACGGACCCAATTTCACACCACTTTCTATTTTTAGCCGAAAACGAGCGATTTTTAAATCGATTCACGGGTCAATTTGGTGAGTAATTACGCTATTCTGCAGCTTCCAGACTCAGTTTTTGTGGCCTAGGTACACGTTTTGCCAAAAAAACCGCAGTTTGGTTTGCGGCAGTACGGACCCATTTTCACACCACTTTCTATTTTTAGCCGAAAACGAGCGATTTTTAAATCGATTCACGGGTCAATTTGGTGAGTAATTACGCTATTCTGCAGCTTCCAGACTCAGTTTTTGTGGCCTAGGTACACGTTTTGCCAAAAAAAATCGCAGTTTGGTTTGCGGCAGTACGGACCCATTTTCACACCACTTTCTATTTTTAGCCGAAAACGAGCGATTTTTAAATCGATTCACGGGTCAATTTGGTGAGTAATTACGCTATTCTGCAGCTTCCAGACTCAGTTTTTGTGGCCTAGGTACACGTTTTGCCAAAAAAAACCGCAGTTTGGTTTGCGGCAGTACGGACCCATTTTCACACCACTTTCTATTTTTAGCCGAAAACGAGCGATTTTTAAATCGATTCACGGGTCAATTTGGTGAGTAATTACGCTATTCTGCAGCTTCCAGACTCAGTTTTTGTGGCCTAGGTACACGTTTTGCCAAAAAAAACCGCAGTTTGGTTTGCGGCAGTACGGACCCATTTTCACACCACTTTCTATTTTTAGCCGAAAACGAGCGATTTTTAAATCGATTCACGGGTCAATTTGGTGAGTAATTACGCTATTCTGCAGCTTCCAGACTCAGTTTTTGTGGCCTAGGTACACGTTTTGCCAAAAAAAACCGCAGTTTGGTTTGCGGCAGTACGGACCCATTTTCACACCACTTTCTATTTTTAGCCGAAAACGAGCGATTTTTAAATCGATTCACGGGTCAATTTGGTGAGTAATTACGCTATTCTGCAGCTTCCAGACTCAGTTTTTGTGGCCTAGGTATACGTTTTGCCAAAAAAAACCGCAGTTTGGTTTGCGGCAGTACGGACCCATTTTCACACCACTTTCTATTTTTAGCCGAAAACGAGCGATTTTTAAATCGATTCACGGGTCAATTTGGTGAGTAATTACGCTATTCTGCAGCTTCCAGACTCAGTTTTTATGGCCTAGGAACACGTTTTGCCAAAAAAAACCGCAGTTTGGTTTGCGGCAGTACGGACCCATTTTCACACCACTTTCTATTTTTAGCCGAAAACGAGCGATTTTTAAATCGATTCACGGGTCAATTTGGTGAGTAATTACGCTATTCTGCAGCTTCCAGACTCAGTTTTTGTGGCCTAGGTACACGTTTTGCCAAAAAAAACCGCAGTTTGGTTTGCGGCAGTACGGACCCATTTTCACACCACTTTCTATTTTTAGCCGAAAACGAGCGATTTTTAAATCGATTCACGGGTCAATTTGGTGAGTAATTACGCTATTCTGCAGCTTCCAGACTCAGTTTTTGTGGCCTAGGTACACGTTTTGCCAAAAAAAACCGCAGTTTGGTTTGCGGCAGTACGGACCCATTTTCACACCACTTTCTATTTTTAGCCGAAAACGAGCGATTTTTAAATCGATTCACGGGTCAATTTGGTGAGTAATTACGCTATTCTGCAGCTTCCAGACTCAGTTTTTGTGGCCTAGGTACACGTTTTGCCAAAAAAAACCGCAGTTTGGTTTGCGGCAGTACGGACCCATTTTCACACCACTTTCTATTTTTAGCCGAAAACGAGCGATTTTTAAATCGATTCACGGGTCAATTTGGTGAGTAATTACGCTATTCTGCAGCTTCCAGACTCAGTTTTTGTGGCCTAGGTACACGTTTTGCCAAAAAAAACCGCAGTTTGGTTTGCGGCAGTACGGACCCATTTTCACACCACTTTCTATTTTTAGCCGAAAACGAGCGATTTTTAAATCGATTCACGGGTCAATTTGGTGAGTAATTACGCTATTCTGCAGCTTCCAGACTCAGTTTTTGTGGCCTAGGTACACGTTTTGCCAAAAAAAAACCGCAGTTTGGTTTGCGGCAGTACGGACCCATTTTCACACCACTTTCTATTTTTAGCCGAAAACGAGCGATTTTTAAATCGATTCACGGGTCAATTTGGTGAGTAATTACGCTATTCTGCAGCTTCCAGACTCAGTTTTTGTGGCCTAGGTACACGTTTTGCCAAAAAAAACCGCAGTTTGGTTTGCGGCAGTACGGACCCATTTTCACACCACTTTCTATTTTTAGCCGAAAACGAGCGATTTTTAAATCGATTCACGGGTCAATTTGGTGAGTAATTACGCTATTCTGCAGCTTCCAGACTCAGTTTTTGTGGCCTAGGTACACGTTTTGCCAAAAAAAACCGCAGTTTGGTTTGCGGCAGTACGGACCCATTTTCACACCACTTTGTATTTTTAGCCGAAAACGAGCGATTTTTAAATCGATTCACGGGTCAATTTGGTGAGTAATTACGCTATTCTGCAGCTTCCAGACTCAGTTTTTGTGGCCTAGGTACACGTTTTGCCAAAAAAAACCGCAGTTTGGTTTGCGGCAGTACGGACCCATTTTGTAAAGGAACGGATTTGACAAAAACACAGGATTATATGATCATACAAGTTGCTAAACCAGGTGCGGAAACCCTAGTTCAGAACAAACTGAAATAAACTCAATCAAAACACAATCAAGATCATTTTAAATGCTTTTCATAGATTAACTTGTTCAATTAAACCTTTACAGACTGATAATAGTTAATCTAGACCTCAAACAGACAATCTCTAACCTCTCAGGAACACACACACAAAACACACACTCTCTATGACTCGTTATACATTACAAAAACTTGATTTCTATTTATAGCCACTGTTCCTTCGCCCATACTTACTGGTCGAAGGTAACAGATTTCCACATTCGCCCAGTAAACTGGTCGAATGTGTTCTTCTGTGTATCCCTGATCTTCATTCGTCCATTACAAGTCTTCCTTCGCCCACTCTTATACTCCTTCGCCCCTTCTGAAACTCCTTCGCCCATTAACACATGTTAGTATCTAATCATTAGTCGCAAAACGGCATCTACAAACTCCCCCTCGACTATTGATTAGATCTTTTCCTGTCTTCATCCATGGCTTTGTTCAACAGTTTGATTCTCAGAATACTCTTCTGTTCTTTCGTCATTTCCGGCTCTAACTTTCTCTTTACCGGCTTCGACACATTCGCCATCTTAACCTTCTTGCCAAGCTTCCCTTCCAGATTACTTCCAGCATTGATATCATAAGCAAAGCAAACACCCACAACTTGTGTGTATTTCCTTGCTTGATCTGCATCGTTTGGCTCATGATGAATCGGATTATAGAATAACATGATGATGTCTTCGAAGGTGCAATTGATTAGCCACATAGGATCAAATACATGCACATGCTTGTATTTATCCTTTCCATCTCTCAGCACTATCACAGCTTCTGCTTTCCTCCAATCATAATACCAAAATATGAAGTCAGCACTGAAGTGTTGAGGCATAGGCATCAAAGGAATCTTTCTCATAACTTCAGGTGCCTTATATATCAAGGTAACCCTCTTCAACTTGGTTCGAGGATCAGTATCCCTGTGAACTTTCCTCCGGGGATACTGTGGCTTGAATCTATTCCACTTCGTCCTACTCTCCCAAACCAGTTTGTCTGCACACCAACCGACGTGTGAATTATTCACTGAAGCGCCCGACATAGGGAATCTGCATAGATCTCTAACCGCCCAGTACGGTAGAGTTAGCAAATCAATGAATCTGTAGAAGTACAAGATTCCTGATTCCCACTTAGCAGCTAAGCACTTCAGCCTGCTCAAGTATGTCCACCCAAGAGCTCTTCCTCTGAACTTAGCATTATGAAACCTGTAGAAGTTTCCTTGAGCTTCGGGTTTTGGTCGGTTTTCATCCATCAATCTAAGTTTCTTCAAGTACTCTTTCAACTCATCAGTTTTACTTGAAGATTCTGGCAAATCAGATCCAAGTACCTTTTCAACAAACTCAGCACTTCTTTTTCTTGCCTTTTTCTTAGCAGACGTATTATGCCTTTCTGTAAAATCAGGAAACACCACGTCTTCATCATTTTGTCTGAAGTACTGTGGATATTCCTCATGTGTAATATCCTCTATCTCAACTTCCTCAAACTCAGGGGTTTCTTTATCATCAGAGTGAGTTCCAACATCCTTTTCAGGAATTGGTGGAATCGACTCATCAACAATAAACTCTTCAAAAGTTTTCCCTACTCTCTGCGCAAGTCCATCCAATATCTCCTTTGCCACAGAAGCAGGTACTTCCCCCTCTTCAAGATCTGGATCGTTATATTCCAACTCATATCTCATATCATCTGTTTGGAATATTTCTGCAAAACGACCTGTGAACTCAATGGTCCACTCTCTCTTCTCTAACATGTCTTTGTAAACTTGTTTTGCATCATCAGATAACGACCTCACCTTCTCGTTCCAGAACACAGTCTCATCATCTACATTCTCTCCCTTCTGCTTAGAACTAGACTCACCCGTGTCTTTCTTCTTCTTAGAAGGTGGTCTCTTCTCAAAAGTAAACTTAGCAGTATCATCTCCTCCTTCATCATCATCACTGCTACTACTATCATCATCTTTTTGACTCCCTGAACCTTCAGCATCATCATCATCATCATTGTTATCATCTTCATCATCATTCTTATCCGATTCTTCATTCTCATCATCATCCTCATCCTCCTCTTTATCAGATTCAGATGGTTCAAAGTCTACTTTCTCAACTTCTCTCTCTTCATCTTCTTCACCCTCCTTCAGCTTGGGTGCTTCATTGTACAGATTTTGAATCAGATCACTAAGGCGTTTGTTTTCAGCCTTCAACTCCTTATTGTCTTCTTTGATTGCCTTATATCTGTTTTTGTTTCTTAGAACTTTACCTTCAAGCTTCTGATTCTTTGCTTCCAGCTTCTTGACCTTCTCATCTATTTCATCTTGATTGGTTTTAGAAGCAACAACTATCTGAAGCATCTTCTCTTCATTCATCTTAAACTTGGCAATCTCAGCTTGTTGAGCCACAAGCATCTTCATCATATCATCCATTCTTTTGTTCATCTGTTTCATCACTTCATCATCCACAGTGATCTTCTTAGATTTGGATTTAGACTTGGATGGCTCAATTTCAGCTTCTTTACCCTTCTGAGGCTTAGTAAACATATCAAGAACATTATCCAGTGCAATGTTGAACTTATCCACTGGTAATGTTGTTGCCTCCACAGTCTTTTGTTTCTTTGCAGCTGGTGAAGATTGTTTAGATGATGTTCCAGCATCCGGTAATCTCTTTCCTTTCAACAATAAGTTCAACTCCTTCTCTCTGAGTTGCTTAGTGCTTGTCTTCTTAGCCATAGACTTGTGTTTGGGCTTGGGCAAATTCACAACAACTGTTTCACCCTCATTCAACTCATCCAGATTAACAGTCAAAACTTCATCTACAGCATCAATAGATTGCTTGCCCTTATTAGCTTCTTCTATCGATCTATTCAGTGATTCAGACTCACCAACCAAAGTGGCCTTTTGTTTGGTAGTCTGGACATTTTCAGCATCCGAATCCCATTGTTCCTCAGTTTCTGTCTCCTCAGAATCAACAGACTCCTCATCTACCAAACCTGTCCCCTTCTTGGCAGTAGTCTTCTTCCTCACTGTCTTTTGTTTTGAACTTTCCTGCTCTGTCTTTCCCTTGCCCTTCCCTTTGGCTCCGGGATTGACAACTTGCCTCTTCCGTTTCGTGCTTGCATCAGCATACACAAGTGGATCGTCATTGTCACTATCACTGTTAGGATGCCTTGCTAGATTCTTTCCCGGATCTTCATAATCCTCTCTTGCCAAAGCTCCAAATAACCTTCTGAAAGGTGGTCTATCTTTTTCAGGAATACCCTTATAAGCTTTCATCCTTGCCAAAGTTCTCACATTCATATGATCCATATTCAGTATCTGTGTAGGATCCTTCTTCAAGTGTGGATACTTGTGATCGAAGATCATCATCAGAAATCTTGGATACAGCATAAAGTACTTCTTCTTCAAACCCTTCAACATTTCCAGCATGTGGTCTAAGATCATCCCAGCAACATTAAATGGTTTATTGAGAGTCAATGCAACCATTAATGAGCTTAAACTTTTCCTCATCACGTCATAACCACCACTTACACATCCAAACACCAGAATGATGACGTGAGCAAAATACTTGAATTGAACACTCAACTTCCCTTTATACATAGAACCATCAGTAATCGGTCCTTTGTATTTCATTCTTAGAAAGCATGCCTTTTGCTCAGTCCATGAAAGTTCTCTAGGATCTTCACTTGTTTCAAACTGGATCTGGAGAGCTTCTCTGATATCTGCTTCAGTGATAAACATCTCCATTCCCTGAATCTTACTCTTGATAATAGTCTGATTATCAAAGTAATCATACTTAGCATTATTATAAAAATCCTCAACTATATCCTTGTAGATAATAGTTGGTGTTGCCAATGCATAAACCACTCGACATCTCTTCAAGAACTTAATGATCTCTGTGAATTCTACATTCTTTTCCACATCACCAAGATATGCACAGCAGTTATGAGTCTTCTCAAACGGCCATTTTGTACCGCTTGATGATTCTCCTTCTGGTACAATCTCTGGAATAGGATCATTCACTGCAGTCTCCACAGGCATATCAGCAGTTGATTGTTCTTCAGCCATCTGGAATGTAAAATCAAAGTAAAACGTCAAAACACAAAATCGTCAAAATTTCAAAATTTTAGGTTTTGAAAATTCCACATTCGCCCATATTTAACTGGTCGAATGTATACAATTGTGGCCGAAGGTATAAGATTATGGTCGAATGTAAAATGATTTTAGTTGAAAAACTACATTCGTCCGGTTTGATGTTCCTTCGTCCGTTCAGTTGCACATTCGTCCACAACGATGAACCGAATGTAAACTGGATAAACCCCAAAATTTTAAAAATTTCTCAAACTGTGTTTATAGGCCTTGATTTTGATTAGATTTTACTCTAACATGACCGATTAACCTTTGTGTATCATCAATTGCCCTTATTGTTCATTCTATATCAGTTTTCAAAGCGAATTAGGGTTTTTCAGTGTTTAAACAATCAATCACTACTTAAATGTTGTTAAAAACCTAATTCCTATCAAACTCTAACCCTAAAACTGATATGGGATGAGTAGCAAGCAACATTATGCATTAAGAAACACTACACCATCCAAAATCCTAAACCCTAAGTCCGTTTGAAAAACCGAAGGTTTCTGGATTCATTCCTTAACCTTTACCTGTAAAAATTATAGGAAAATGATCAGAAAGAAGCAACAAACACAATGCACAAGCAGAGGGAACAAAATCAACAAGGTCTCTTGATCGAATGAAATTTTGAAAAACTGAGAACTGTTTGGCCGAACCTGTGATGGTTTATTTATAGGGTGCTACCTTCGTCCGTTTCCTTTGGACGAAGGAACAAGTATCCCACCTTCGCCCCTAATTAAAAGGCCGAAGGTAACATGGTTTTTACCCGAATGTAAAAAATGGAATAGAAACCACATTCGTCCAAATTTGAACGGTCGAAGGAGCAACAAAAGTACCACATTCGTCCCAATTAAGGGCGAATGTAAAATGGCACTTTTGAAAAATTTTACCAAATTACAAATTCGAATCCCGTTCAGCATTTTTCAATCCGTTAAGCTTCGAAAACACAAATTTTCACTTTTTGAATGATACAAAGCCCAGATGGTGTTGTCAAATCTCAGAAATTGACTATCAAGCATCCCCGGTTATCAAAAATAAAGCAGAAATGCAAAAACTTTGAATTTTCTGAAATTTATCAAAACACACCTAAAATCTTTTTGGATTTTGTATCTTTTTGACATTAAAAGTAAATTGCAACAAATAAAATGCAGCAAAATAAATGAAAACAGTAAACATTTTGTGAAATCCGGTCAGAGGATCATATCAGTTTTCTGAGAAATCTGATCACAGCGTTGATCTTTTTGTTTAATATTATCATTAGAAACAGTATGTGATACGGCAATTGCTGATATTGTGGTCCATGTAAGCTCACATGCAGACAATTACGCAATGCTTTAAAATGATACGAGTTAAGTGTATTAGACTAACACGATGTGGTGCCCACACACACGACATACTCCCGTATCAAGTAATTGCACAAAGCTTCGTCGTAACGCGTGATTATGCCAGAGTTATCCGTAAAAGTTACAAAGTATATAGCACAGAGGTGTACAGGTCAGCAAATGAATGCAGCAGAGTAACATGTGCATATACACTAGGTTGAGGCTGATATTAATCACTGATTTGCATCAGATGATCAATACGATGTAATAATGATCTATGATCAATTAAAACATAAAGTTCCTCAATTCGGTAACTTCCGGTTTTGGCAATTAAGCTCTTTTAGCAAATATTCTGATAAAACTAGGTCCGTAAATCAATACGACAAAAGTTTATCAGAATATCCCGGATAACTATAACATAACGACCCGAAACCTCAGATTTTGGCAATCCTATCAAACGAAATTACGGTACTAAGACCATATGCCCATGAGGTGTTCAGCCACGAACGCGTAGTTCGTTATGTTTGTATCACTAATGCACGCAATATTTAGTCTACGAAGCCTATCAGCATATCACACGTAATCAACACACGCCTCATAAACTATACAATTCTTTAGCCTGTATCAGATTCCCACTGATGTACTATCATTTCCTCTGTTTTACCAGGAAATCATTTTTGATTTTCTAATTTTTAGGTCTTTTTGAATTTTATAATGTTTTTGGCTTTTCTGATAAAAATGGCTCCCCCTAAAATAAAGAACATATTTTTGGATTTTCATTTTTCTGAAAACAAAAACAAAAACAAAATTTAAAAGAAACAATCCACTCGAAAGCATCAACTTCTTTGAGGATTTTACAATCCCCTCGAAAGCATCAACTTCTTTGAGGATTATGAAAGTAAAGAGAAATTCCCAATTAGCAAAGAGAAATTCCCAATTAGCAAAATATAAAAACTAAAAACTAAAAAGCGATAAACCGAGGTGCCGATTAGTCCTGTTTTTCCTTTATATTGTTTACTTTTAAAAGATATTCAAAGCGTGAACGGTCAAAGGCTTTAGTAAACAGATCTGCACGTTGGTAGTCAGTATGTATTTTGATCATATCGATCAATTCCTTAGCGTAACAATCTCGGATAAAATGATATTTGATCCGGATGTGTTTCGCTTTAGAATGATTTTCCGAATTTTTAGTTAACGCTATTGCGGCTTCGTTGTCACAGTAAATAGGAGTTTTTAGAAACTGCAAACCGTAATCCACCATTTGTTGTTGAATCCAAAGTACTTGAGAACAGCAACTCGAGGCTGCAATGTACTCGGCTTCACAGGTAGATTGTGCTACGGAAGTCTGTTTCTTACATTGCCAGGTGATTAACCTGCTCCCGAAAAACTGGCAACCAGCTGTAGTAGATTTGCTATCCTTGTCACAGCCGCCCCAATCTGCATCACTAAAAGATATGAAATCAAAATTATCATCATTAGGGTACCAAAGTCCTTTTGAGGGACAACCCTTCAGATATCGAAGGATACGCTTGACCGCCGTCAGATGACTTTGTTTCGGCTTCGATTGATAGCGGGCACAGAGACACGTTGCGTACATAATATCTGGTCGAGACGCCGTCAAATACATCAGAGATCCAATGATTGCTCTGTATGTAAAAGGATCCGTCAGCTCCCCCTTAGCGTCCACTCCAATCCCGTGATTGAGTTGAATCGGGGTATCCATTGGCTTTGAGTCCTCCATCTGGAATCGGCTCAAGATGTCGGAGACATATTTCGTCTGGTGAATGAAGATCCCGTCGGGTCTTTGGTCCACCTGCAAGCCTAGGAAAAACTGCATCTCCCCCATTGCGCTCATTTCGAACTTTTCCTGCATGACAGATTCAAAATCCCTGCATAAAAGCTCGTTAGTTGACCCAAATATTATATCATCAACATATATCTGCACTAGAAGCAAGTCATCTCCCGTCTTTTTCGTAAAGAGGGTGCAATCGACGAGGCCGCGCTTAAATCCTTTGTTGATGAGGTATGTACTCAGCTCCTCGTACCACTGTCTCGGAGCCTGGTGCAAGCCATAAAGAGCTTTGTTCAACACGTAGACCTTATCCCGGTGGATTGGGTCCTCAAAGCCTGGTGGCTGCCCGACATACACCTCTTCCTTGACTTTCCCGTACAGAAATGCGCTTTTCACGTCCATCTGGTAAACTTTGAATTTCTTATAAGAAGCAAACGCGAGGAACATCCGAATAGCTTCGATTCGTGCTACCGGTGCATAGATTTCATTATAATCAATCCCTTCGATTTGATGGAAACCCTGCACAACCAATCTGGCTTTGTTTCGAACAATTACCCCACGATCATCCTTCTTACACTTAAACACCCATTTGGTGCCAATCTTCTTTCTATCCGGCGGCAAATCTGTGAGCGTCCAAACTCCTAATTTCTGGAATTGTAATAACTCCTCCTGCATAGCTTCCACCCAGGCATCATCCTTCAAAGCGTCCTTGTATGTCCTTGGCTCTACCTGCGACACATAACATGCAAACGACCAATCATTTTGACTACCAGATTGTTGAATTTTGGCATATAACGCTAAAGCACCAAAACTCTCTGGCGTATTAACACTTTTAAGCTGCCCTCTGGTCATAACACTACTTCCAGGATCACCGATAACTTGCTCCAGCGGGTGAATACGATGTATCCGAGATTCCGGATAATCAGGTACTTGCACTCCCGTCTGAATAGTCAAGTTCTCTACAGCATCCAGATCATGACCCGTATTTGATGATGAAGCCACATCAGTATTTGGAGTTGGGTTCACTGGTGGTGCCTCCTGTTCTTCAGCTTGATCAAGAATAGCTTCTTCAAATTGTTCATCTTCAGATTCTGAAGTGTCTAATGAAGTTGAAGCCTCTTGAAAAATCTCTTCTTCTTGGATAGGAGCATTGGTATCATTAGAAGCTGGTAGGGGGTTCACGGTGATCGGACGCACCAACGGTGAAGTTGTTGCATTTTCACACTCATAAAGTAATCTAATAACAGCTTCTTCAACCAAGCTATCTAGATTGAATGACTCAAAGAAATCTTTGTAATCAAACATCCAATCAGGACCCGTGCCTTGAATATTTTGAGTATAACGTTGAACGTCCACGTTAGCCCAGTCTTCCACACGACGAGTACTCTTGTTGTATACCCGTTTGAGCGGGGTTGCATATCCAACAAAATAACCCTCCTCGGCTTTAGGACTAAACTTTTCGCTTGGATTCAACATAGTGCAAGGCGCCCCGAAAGGTTCTAGATACTCTAAGTTCGGCTTCCTTCGGTGTAACAGTTCATAAGATGTTTTTCCAAACTTCTTCACTGTCAGAACCCGATTAAGTGTGTAATTTGCTGCATAAATCGCCTCATTCCAGAACATTACTGGAAGATTTGAATCAGCAAGCATTGTTCTAGCCGCTTCAATTAGAGTCCTATTCTTTCGTTCAGCAACACCGTTCTGTTGAGGGGTATACGGAGCCGAATATTCATGATGTATCCCTTTGTCTTCACAAAGTTCGTCCATCTTAGCATTTTTGAACTCCGTCCCATTATCACTCCGAATTCTCTTTATCTTCACATTGTAGAGATTCTCCAATCGAGTGAACAGAACTTTTAGATTCATAAAAGTGTCGCTTTTATTTTGCAAACACATCACCCATGAAAATCTTGAGTAATCGTCAGTGACGACTAAACAATAAAGCTCTCCAAGATGACTTTTGCGCTTGACTGGTCCGAAAAGATCCATGTGCAATCGCTCTAGTGGCATCTCAACAGAGTTAACCTTTTTCACTTTGTGGGACTGTTTGTGTTGCTTCCCCTTTTTACAACTTACACACTTGTCATTCAAATGGAAATGTTTCACATTTACTCCATCGACAAGTCCATTTTTCACGAGTTGATTCATTTTCTTCAGATGAATGTGCCCCATCCTTCGGTGCCACATTATCGATTCTTTCTCAGTCGCTTTGGACAAAAAGCACGTTATTTGCCCCTGTGATGTCATCGCCTTGGACATATCAAGAATGTATAGATTGTTGACACGAGGTGCCTTCAACATTATCCACTCCTTAGGAATTGTAAAGCCCGGTTTCAAGATATAGCAGGATTTGTCATCAAAATGCACAGTAAATTTCTTGTCACAAATTTGACTGACACTCAACAGATTGTAGTCTATCTGCTTCACATACGATATCCGCTCAAAACTCACGATCCCATTGCTCACACTCCCTTCCATTGTGATATATCCTCCTTTGTTTCCCGCAAACGCAACATATCCTCCATTGATGTTCTTCACGTCGAACAACAACGCAAGATCCCCAGTCATGTGGCCTGAAGCTCCACTATCAACAATCCAAAGACTGCTAATAGGGCCAGCTGAAGCTCCCTGCACACAAAAAGTAAATCATTTAGTGCTTTCGGGGGACCCAAGCCTGAGTCTTGGGTCTTTCAACATCAGGTTTCACAATGACATTTTCACAAACATTTTTAACACTATTTTGATCAATCTTTTTCTGATTGCTCAAAATCGTTTCCTTTTTCTCATTAACCTTTGAAGATGAGGCTCCTGAAGTACCATTAGGTGTCCAAGATTGTTCAGTCCTTTTCAGGATACGAATCTGAGACTTTGGGTTCTCAGTCGGTTTCTGAACATTGTTAGCAAAAGTAACTTTCTTGGTAACCTTATCTGATTTAACAGACTTAGGTCCAACATTCGATTTAACAATTGGTTTTGGTGAAACCTTTTGTCTATCAAAAGTTGAGTTCACCACAGGCTTTCTCCACGAGTTTTCCATAGCGATCCGATTTCTTCTATCATAGTGCATTGGACGAGTGTTCCTCATTTGAAAATTGTTTTGATAATAAAACGGTTGTTGTTGTTGAGGAATAACTCTCCTATGAGGTGGCACATAATGATCAATCGGCTTTCGCATAGAATTCCTCACTTCAACTTCGTGCCTCTTGTGCCTTACATATGGACACTGAGCAAGTAAATGCCCGCGTTCCCCACATTTAAAGCACGCACGGTACTCTTCAAAAACATTTGGAGCATTAGGTTGAGCAAATGATCTAACAGGGTATTGATCATTATACTGTTGCTTCCTTAAACTCTCAGGGAGTGGCCCTTTTGAGTAAGAAGGCTCATTGAAACCATTAGCTCTGTTTTTGGGTTTAACAAACTCTGTGACATGTACCTTTGGTTCTTGAGGAACATCCAAATACAACTTTTTCAACAAAGCTGGTGGAATTTCATTAGTTCTCTCATGTTTTGGGAACCAAATAGTACTCTCTTGCCAAATTTTGTCAATTTTAGCATAGTTAACATCTTTTATTGGAAAGTCCTCGTCAGAGATGATCTTATCGGATCCTTCCATCCGATAAAATACCTTGACAGGTTTGTCACATTGTTCGTTTTTCTCACTCTTCTCAAGATCTTTCTTAATCACATTAAGATCTTTCCTCACAACATTCTTCTCAGACTTTTCCACATGATGAACATTTCTCATTGGAACAATTTGAGATGATGAAACTGGTTCATTTGTAATGATGTGATTTTCTTTTGGAATATCACATACATTAACAGTTTGGTTACAACCAATCTCATCACTCTCTGAATCTGAGTCAACACTTTCAGCAGTAACTCCTTCATCATTGATTCCCAATATCGGTCTAACATCGGAATTTGGATCACCAACACTTGAAGTGTTTGATTCATTTTCCGATGCTGAATCAGATTTTACCGAACTCTCCGGTGCCACTTGGTGACAATTGTGGTTTTCAAAAAGAACCGGAGATGGTACAGCCCGATAGTTGGTTGTTTTGTCATCAATGATATGATCTACCACATAAGCAACATTCTTGTAGCTTTCTAACTTTTTATTTACTTTCTCAGCAAAGCATTTGATGGCGGCCATTTCTAACTTGGTATTTTCAATTTCATTGATATAGTTGTTTATTGCCAATTGTTTTAAAGACAAAGTATTTTTCAAGTCAGAAATGTCCTTTTTGTAGCCATCTAATACTTTGTTAAAAGCATTTAACTCTTTGCGAGTAGATTGACTGTTCATGATAGCACTATCACGTTGAATACGGAGTTGTTTAACCTCCTCAGTCAATCTATCACAAGCACCACAATATTTTTCACTAGTATTGTCAGTACTACAAGCAGAACTTACAGGTTTTGGTGGGTCAGTCATGGCCATCAATGCGAAATGAGCTTCCTTTCCTGCAAAGAATCTGGAGTAATCAATCTTTGTGAAAGCATCATCTGCAATGCACGACTTCCTAGTCATCAGAAAATCTGCCTCTGCAAGTAACTGATCAATATCTTCATCAAGAGAATTAACACTGGCTTCTGTATCTGAGTCACTGTCTGAATCAGAATAAACCGATTCACACTCCTCAGGTATGTCAGAAACAGTATCAATCACCACTCCTGAATTAGTCTCTTCATTTTCAACTTCAACATTAACCTCAGAATCAACCTTAACAGGTTCAAAATCACCATCCATCTCAGCCTCAGACTCATCACTATCAACTTCAGTTTCAACCTTCTCCTCTACCGTCACGGACTCTTCAAGATCAACCTGATAGGCAACACACGCCACATTTCCCCCAGTGGTTATCTCCTCAACACCTATCTGAATACTCGACCAGTCAAACCTCTCATCTTGTTGGGTAACCAATGCTTGATTGGTATTTTGTTGTTCAGCTGGTGTAGTGATTGGTATGACTGTTCGGTTAGTATTGTTTGGTGTTTGGTTTTGTGTCTGGTTTGGTGTGGTTGGTTGTCTATTTTGATTGTTGTTAAAATTGTTTTGACGGTTTTGGTAGTTGTTGTTGTTGTTTTGGGAAGAAACTTGATTTTGGTTTTGTTGTTGACGGTTCTGATAGGTAGCATTAAATGGATTTCTGTTGCCTTGTTTCGGTGGCTGTGTGCATTCACGTTTAAAGTGACCTTTACCCCCACAATTAAAACAAGTCACTTTCTCCTTATTAAACCCGTAGGTTGTGTTAGGAGAAGTTCCCAAGTCGGTTCTACCTGTTTTCTCAATGAACTCTGTTGCTCTTCGCATAATGCTCGCAAATGCCCATTGAATGTCAATGAGTTCCATTTCTTCCTTGTCAATTTGTGCGTAGTCTTCATTGGTCAAGTTGTTATTACCAATTTGACTAGCAACTAATCCATTATAAGAAGAAACCATTGCTGAGACTAGAGCAATGTGTTGCTGAGCAACTTCAACTGTCACATTTCCGAGATTGGAAGTCTCCAAAACCACAGTTGGTTGATTAGGTTGGTTCATTGGTTGTGGTTGAGTTTGGCCAGCAGTGTAAAAAGCTGCTTGTTGTTTTGGTGAGAATGGTGGAATGTATGAATATTGATATGGAATTTGTGGTTGTGGTTGTGATAAAGATGAGGTTTGTTGATGGTAGTTAATGATGGGTGATTCTACAGCATTGGATATACAAGCAACATGTGGTGTTACTAGCCCTCCAGAACTTGTGCTTGCTGGAACTAAGGATCCTCCAAAGTATAAGTTCGGATTCTGAGGAATCTGTGCTCTCCTAGCCTTCCTCTTTTCTTCCAACTCTTTGTTCTCCAGCTTCTCGACAAACTCTTGAAGCGACCAATATTGAAAAGCATCCTTTTCCTTCAGAACATCCACATGCTGATCCCAGTTAGGTGGTAATGCTTCAGCAAATTTGTCCACCTGTTTTGCCATAGGAATCTGTACACCATAGCTAGACAATTCAGATATTAAATGATTATATCTAGGAGTTAGTTCTTTCAAAGTTTCATTTCCAACATAAGAAAAATTCTCAAACTCCTTAACAAGCTCTTCCATCCTCAAATTCCTAGTCTTCTCATTTCCATCATGCTTCCTTTTAAGCATATCCCACAAAGCCTTCGAAGTTGTGCACGTCCCGAACTGATGCAAAAGATCATTAGTAATAGCTTGCGTCAGTTGAGAGAACGCCTTCTTCTCCACAGCAAACTTTTTCTTCTCATCCTCCGCCATGCTCTCCAATGGCACTGGTTCACCCGTGTTCTCCAGAACTGGTGGTGTGTATCCTTTAGCTATCATGTTCCATGCTTCAGCACCTTCTACTCCCATGCCTTCCAAGTGTATCTTGAACTTTTTCTGCCACTGATTGTATTCCTGAATCTCCATGAGCTTCGGTGGCCGAGTCCCGCTACCTGAAGACAAATCATTAATCAGTGTGGAAATAGCATTAGTAGTTTGAGTGTTTACCACCGCTGCTGCTACTCCCCAGTAGTCAGACTGTGGTACTGTAGGTGCACTCTGAGTCATGTAGTTAACCGGCTGCGAAGACTGTGTGCTCGTCTTCTGTGCTGCCACGGTCCATGGGTCCATCACCTGCTGTTGTGGTTGTGTAGTTGCTGGTGTAGGAGTAGTCTGATAACGCCACATAGTCACGCACTTCGAAAAATTCAACACTTAGAAAAATTTCACAAAAACTGTCCTAGGTTCGTCCACAAAGCTGTCAGGTTCGTCCCTTTTGTCTTAGGTTCGCCCAAAACAATTTCACCCGAATGTAGGATTTCACTAGAAGGTAAAAACTCACAAACTCTTCCTTCGTTCGCCCGATAAACACTACGTTCGTCCGTTTAGGTTTCACCTTCGTACCCCCGATGAACCGAAGGAACAAAAATCTGCCCGAATGTGAAAATTCTATATAAAAAACACTACGTTCGTCCAAACTTAACTACGTTCGCCCGAAATTCTACTCTCCTTCGACCAAACACTCACACATTCGCCCACTAAACTCAGGTTCGCCCATATCTCTGTTTTGAAAAACGGTTACACTTTGAAAAACGGTTATTTTGATCTCTGATTTTCAAAAGTTTGTGGATTTGATTGATCTTGATCAGGTTATGCTTCGGAGATGATTTGGAACAACTTTAATACTTGGAATTTTGAATTTTAACCACAAAATCACCTCTAATTGTTTCAAAAACACACAAAAACCATTTTTAGTTGAAAACAGATGTGAATTGATGAAAATTATGTTCAAATCAGCTCTGAGTTTATCAATTTGTTGTTGTATGATCCTCTACGCTCTGATACCACTTTGTAAAGGAACGGATTTGACAAAAACACAGGATTATATGATCATACAAGTTGCTAAACCAGGTGCGGAAACCCTAGTTCAGAACAAACTGAAATAAACTCAATCAAAACACAATCAAGATCATTTTAAATGCTTTTCATAGATTAACTTGTTCAATTAAACCTTTACAGACTGATAATAGTTAATCTAGACCTCAAACAGACAATCTCTAACCTCTCAGGAACACACACACAAAACACACACTCTCTATGACTCGTTATACATTACAAAAACTTGATTTCTATTTATAGCCACTGTTCCTTCGCCCATACTTACTGGTCGAAGGTAACAGATTTCCACATTCGCCCAGTAAACTGGTCGAATGTGTTCTTCTGTGTATCCCTGATCTTCATTCGTCCATTACAAGTCTTCCTTCGCCCACTCTTATACTCCTTCGCCCCTTCTGAAACTCCTTCGCCCATTAACACATGTTAGTATCTAATCATTAGTCGCAAAACGGCATCTACACATTTTCACACCACTTTCTATTTTTAGCCGAAAACGAGCGATTTTTAAATCGATTCACGGGTCAATTTGGTGAGTAATTACGCTATTCTGCAGCTTCCAGACTCAGTTTTTGTGGCCTAGGTACACGTTTTGCCAAAAAAAACCTCAGTTTGGTTTGCGGCAGTACGGACCCATTTTCACACCACTTTCTATTTTTAGCCGAAAACGAGCGATTTTTAAATCGATTCACGGGTCAATTTGGTGAGTAATTACGCTATTCTGCAGCTTCCAGACTCAGTTTTTGTGGCCTAGGTACACGTTTTGCCAAAAAAACCGCAGTTTGGTTTGCGGCAGTACGGACCCATTTTCACACCACTTTCTATTTTTAGCCGAAAACGAGCGATTTTTAAATCGATTCACAGGTCAATTTGGTGAGTAATTACGCTATTCTGCAGCTTCCAGACTTAGTTTTTATGGCCTAGGAACACGTTTTGCCAAAAAAAACCGCAGTTTGGTTTGCGGCAGTACGGACCCATTTTCACACCACTTTCTATTTTTAGCCGAAAACGAGCGATTTTTAAATCGATTCACGGGTCAATTTGGTGAGTAATTACGCTATTCTGCAGCTTCCAGACTCAGTTTTTGTGGCCTAGGTACACGTTTTGGCAAAAAAAACCGCAGTTTGGTTTGCGGCAGTACGGACCCATTTTCACACCACTTTCTATTTTTAGCCGAAAACGAGCGATTTTTAAATCGATTCACGGGTCAATTTGGTGAGTAATTACGCTATTCTGCAGCTTCCAGACTCAGTTTTTGTGGCCTAGGTACACGTTTTGCCAAAAAAAAACCGCAGTTTGGTTTGCGGCAGTACGGACCCATTTTCACACCACTTTCTATTTTTAGCCGAAAACGAGCGATTTTTAAATCGATTCACGGGTCAATTTGGTGAGTAATTACGCTATTCTGCAGCTTCCAAACTCAGTTTTTGTGGCCTAGGTACACGTTTTGCCAAAAAAAAACCGCAGTTTGGTTTGCGGCAGTACGGACCCATTTTCACACCACTTTCTATTTTTAGCCGAAAACGAGCGATTTTTAAATCGATTCACGGGTCAATTTGGTGAGTAATTACGCTATTCTGCAGCTTCCAGACTCAGTTTTTATGGCCTAGGAACACGTTTTGCCAAAAAAAACCGCAGTTTGGTTTGCGGCAGTACGGACCCATTTTCACACCACTTTCTATTTTTAGCCGAAAACGAGCGATTTTTAAATCGATTCACGGGTCAATTTGGTGAGTAATTACGCTATTCTGCAGCTTCCAGACTCAGTTTTTGTGGCCTAGGTACACGTTTTGCCAAAAAAAAACCGCAGTTTGGTTTACGGCAGTACGGACCCAATTTCACACCACTTTCTATTTTTAGCCGAAAACGAGCGATTTTTAAATCGATTCACGGGTCAATTTGGTGAGTAATTACGCTATTCTGCAGCTTCCAGACTCAGTTTTTGTGGCCTAGGTACACGTTTTGCCAAAAAAAACCGCAGTTTGGTTTGCGGCAGTACGGACCCATTTTCACACCACTTTCTATTTTTAGCCGAAAACGAGCGATTTTTAAATCGATTCACGGGTCAATTTGGTGAGTAATTACGCTATTCTGCAGCTTCCAGACTCAGTTTTTGTGGCCTAGGTACACGTTTTGCCAAAAAAAATCGCAGTTTGGTTTGCGGCAGTACGGACCCATTTTCACACCACTTTCTATTTTTAGCCGAAAACGAGCGATTTTTAAATCGATTCACGGGTCAATTTGGTGAGTAATTACGCTATTCTGCAGCTTCCAGACTCAGTTTTTGTGGCCTAGGTACACGTTTTGCCAAAAAAAACCGCAGTTTGGTTTGCGGCAGTACGGACCCATTTTCACACCACTTTCTATTTTTAGCCGAAAACGAGCGATTTTTAAATCGATTCACGGGTCAATTTGGTGAGTAATTACGCTATTCTGCAGCTTCCAGACTCAGTTTTTGTGGCCTAGGTACACGTTTTGCCAAAAAAAAACCGCAGTTTGGTTTGCGGCAGTACAGACCCATTTTCACACCACTTTCTATTTTTAGCCGAAAACGAGCGATTTTTAAATCGATTCACGGGTCAATTTGGTGAGTAATTACGCTATTCTGCAGCTTCCAGACTCAGTTTTTGTGGCCTAGGTACACGTTTTGCCAAAAAAAACCGCAGTTTGGTTTGCGGCAGTACGGACCCATTTTCACACCACTTTCTATTTTTAGCCGAAAACGAGCGATTTTTAAATCGATTCACGGGTCAATTTGGTGAGTAATTACGCTATTCTGCAGCTTCCAGACTCAGTTTTTGTGGCCTAGGTACACGTTTTGCCAAAAAAAAACCGCAGTTTGGTTTGCGGCAGTACGGACCCATTTTCACACCACTTTCTATTTTTAGCCGAAAACGAGCGATTTTTAAATCGATTCACGGGTCAATTTGGTGAGTAATTACGCTATTCTGCAGCTTCCAGACTCAGTTTTTGTGGCCTAGGTACACGTTTTGCCAAAAAAAACCGCAGTTTGGTTTGCGGCAGTACGGACCCATTTTCACACCACTTTCTATTTTTAGCCGAAAACGAGCGATTTTTAAATCGATTCACGGGTCAATTTGGTGAGTAATTACGCTATTCTGCAGCTTCCAGACTCAGTTTTTGTGGCCTAGGTACACGTTTTGCCAAAAAAAACCGCAGTTTGGTTTGCGGCAGTACGGACCCATTTTCACACCACTTTCTATTTTTAGCCGAAAACGAGCGATTTTTAAATCGATTCACGGGTCAATTTGGTGAGTAATTACGCTATTCTGCAGCTTCCAGACTCAGTTTTTGTGGCCTAGGTACACGTTTTGCCAAAAAAACCGCAGTTTGGTTTGCGGCAGTACGGACCCATTTTCACACCACTTTCTATTTTTAGCCGAAAACGAGCGATTTTTAAATCGATTCACGGGTCAATTTGGTGAGTAATTACGCTATTCTGCAGCTTCCAGACTCAGTTTTTGTGGCCTAGGTACACGTTTTGCCAAAAAAAATCGCAGTTTGGTTTGCGGCAGTACGGACCCATTTTCACACCACTTTCTATTTTTAGCCGAAAACGAGCGATTTTTAAATCGATTCACGGGTCAATTTGGTGAGTAATTACGCTATTCTGCAGCTTCCAGACTCAGTTTTTGTGGCCTAGGTACACGTTTTGCCAAAAAAAACCGCAGTTTGGTTTGCGGCAGTACGGACCCATTTTCACACCACTTTCTATTTTTAGCCGAAAACGAGCGATTTTTAAATCGATTCACGGGTCAATTTGGTGAGTAATTACGCTATTCTGCAGCTTCCAGACTCAGTTTTTGTGGCCTAGGTACACGTTTTGCCAAAAAAAAACCGCAGTTTGGTTTGCGGCAGTACAGACCCATTTTCACACCACTTTCTATTTTTAGCCGAAAACGAGCGATTTTTAAATCGATTCACGGGTCAATTTGGTGAGTAATTACGCTATTCTGCAGCTTCCAGACTCAGTTTTTGTGGCCTAGGTACACGTTTTGCCAAAAAAACCGCAGTTTGGTTTGCGGCAGTACGGACCCATTTTCACACCACTTTCTATTTTTAGCCGAAAACGAGCGATTTTTAAATCGATTCACGGGTCAATTTGGTGAGTAATTACGCTATTCTGCAGCTTCCAGACTCAGTTTTTGTGGCCTAGGTACACGTTTTGCCAAAAAAAACCGCAGTTTGGTTTGCGGCAGTACGGACCCATTTTTCACACCACTTTCTATTTTTAGCCGAAAACGAGCGATTTTTTAAATCGATTCACGGGTCAATTTGGTGAGTAATTACGCTATTCTGCAGCTTCCAGACTCAGTTTTTGTGGCCTAGGTACACGTTTTGCCAAAAAAAACCGCAGTTTGGTTTGCGGCAGTACGGACCCATTTTCACAACCACTTTCTATTTTTAGCCGAAAACGAGCGATTTTTAAATCGATTCACGGGTCAATTTGGTGAGTAATTACGCTATTCTGCAGCTTCCAGACTCAGTTTTTGTGGCCTAGGTACACGTTTTGCCAAAAAAAAACCGCAGTTTGGTTTGCGGCAGTACGGACCCATTTTCACACCACTTTCTATTTTTAGCCGAAAACGAGCGATTTTTAAATCGATTCACGGGTCAATTTGGTGAGTAATTACGCTATTCTGCAGCTTCCAGACTCAGTTTTTGTGGCCTAGGTACACGTTTTGCCAAAAAAAACCGCAGTTTGGTTTGCGGCAGTACAGACCCATTTTCACACCACTTTCTATTTTTAGCCGAAAACGAGCGATTTTTAAATCGATTCACGGGTCAATTTGGTGAGTAATTACGCTATTCTGCAGCTTCCAGGACTCAGTTTTTGTGGCCTAGGTACACGTTTTGCCAAAAAAAACCGCAGTTTGGTTTGCGGCAGTACGGACCCATTTTCACACCACTTTCTATTTTTAGCCGAAAACGAGCGATTTTTAAATCGATTCAACGGGTCAATTTGGTGAGTAATTACGCTATTCTGCAGCTTCCAGACTCAGTTTTTGTGGCCTAGGTACACGTTTTGCCAAAAAAAAACCGCAGTTTGGTTTGCGGCAGTACGGACCCATTTTCACACCACTTTCTATTTTTAGCCGAAAACGAGCGATTTTTAAATCGATTCACGGGTCAATTTGGTGAGTAATTACGCTATTCTGCAGCTTCCAGACTCAGTTTTTGTGGCCTAGGTACACGTTTTGCCAAAAAAAAACCGCAGTTTGGTTTGCGGCAGTACGGACCCATTTTCACACCACTTTCTATTTTTAGCCGAAAACGAGCGATTTTTAAATCGATTCACGGGTCAATTTGGTGAGTAATTACGCTATTCTGCAGCTTCCAGACTCAGTTTTTGTGGCCTAGGTACACGTTTTGCCAAAAAAAACCGCAGTTTGGTTTGCGGCAGTACGGACCCATTTTCACACCACTTTCTATTTTTAGCCGAAAACGAGCGATTTTTAAATCGATTCACGGGTCAATTTGGTGAGTAATTACGCTATTCTGCAGCTTCCAGACTCAGTTTTTGTGGCCTAGGTACACGTTTTGCCAAAAAAAAACCGCAGTTTGGTTTGCGGCAGTACGGACCCATTTTCACACCACTTTCTATTTTTAGCCGAAAACGAGCGATTTTTAAATCGATTCACGGGTCAATTTGGTGAGTAATTACGCTATTCTGCAGCTTCCAGACTCAGTTTTTGTGGCCTAGGTACACCGTTTTGCCAAAAAAAAACCGCAGTTTGGTTTGCGGCAGTACGGACCCATTTTCACACCACTTTCTATTTTTAGCCGAAAACGAGCGATTTTTAAATCGATTCACGGGTCAATTTGGTGAGTAATTACGCTATTCTGCAGCTTCCAGACTCAGTATTTGTGGCCTAGGTACACACGTTTTGCCAAAAAAAACCTCAGTTTGGTTTGCGGCAGTACGGACCCATTTTCACACCACTTTCTATTTTTAGCCGAAAACGAGCGATTTTTAAATCGATTCACGGGTCAATTTGGTGAGTAATTACGCTATTCTGCAGCTTCCAGACTCAGTTTTTGTGGCCTAGGTACACGTTTTGCCAAAAAAACCGCAGTTTGGTTTGCGGCTGTACGGACCCATTTTCACACCACTTTCTATTTTTAGCCGAAAACGAGCGATTTTTAAATCGATTCACAGGTCAATTTGGTGAGTAATTACGCTATTCTGCAGCTTCCAGACTTAGTTTTTATGGCCTAGGAACACGTTTTGCCAAAAAAACCGCAGTTTGGTTTGCGGCAGTACGGACCCATTTTCACACCACTTTCTATTTTTAGCCGAAAACGAGCGATTTTTAAATCGATTCACGGGTCAATTTGGTGAGTAATTACGCTATTCTGCAGCTTCCAGACTCAGTTTTTGTGGCCTAGGTACACGTTTTGGCAAAAAAAAACCGCAGTTTGGTTTGCGGCAGTACGGACCCATTTTCACACCACTTTCTATTTTTAGCCGAAAACGAGCGATTTTTAAATCGATTCACGGGTCAATTTGGTGAGTAATTACGCTATTCTGCAGCTTCCAGACTCAGTTTTTGTGGCCTAGGTACACGTTTTGCCAAAAAAAAACCGCAGTTTGGTTTGCGGCAGTACGGACCCATTTTCACACCACTTTCTATTTTTAGCCGAAAACGAGCGATTTTTAAATCGATTCACGGGTCAATTTGGTGAGTAATTACGCTATTCTGCAGCTTCCAGACTCAGTTTTTGTGGCCTAGGTACACGTTTTGCCAAAAAAAAACCGCAGTTTGGTTTGCGGCAGTACGGACCCATTTTCACACCACTTTCTATTTTTAGCCGAAAACGAGCGATTTTTTAAATCGATTCACGGGTCAATTTGGTGAGTAATTACGCTATTCTGCAGCTTCCAGACTCAGTTTTTATGGCCTAGGAACCACGTTTTGCCAAAAAAACCGCAGTTGGTTTGCGGCAGTACGGACCCATTTTCACACCCACTTTCTATTTTTAGCCGAAAACGAGCGATTTTTAAATCGATTCACGGGTCAATTTGGTGAGTAATTACGCTATTCTGCAGCTTCCAGACTCAGTTTTTGTGGCCTAGGTACACGTTTTGCCAAAAAAACCGCAGTTTGGTTTGCGGCAGTACGGACCCATTTTCACACCACTTTCTATTTTTAGCCGAAAACGAGCGATTTTAAATCGATTCACAGGTCAATTTGGTGAGTAATTACGCTATTCTGCAGCTTCCAGACTTAGTTTTTATGGCCTAGGAACACGTTTTTGCCAAAAAAAACCGCAGTTTTGGTTTGCGGCAGTACGGACCCATTTTCACACCACTTTCTATTTTTTAGCCGAAAACGAGCGATTTTTAAATCGATTCACGGGTCAATTTGGTGAGTAATTACGCTATTCTGCAGCTTCCAGACTCAGTTTTTGTGGCCTAGGTACACGTTTTGGCAAAAAAAACCGCAGTTTGGTTTGCGGCAGTACGGACCCATTTTCACACCACTTCTATTTTTAGCCGAAAACGAGCGATTTTTAAATCGATTCACGGGTCAATTTGGTGAGTAATTACGCTATTCTGCAGCTTCCAGACTCAGTTTTTGTGGCCTAGGTACACGTTTTGCCAAAAAAAACCGCAGTTTGGTTTGCGGCAGTACGGACCCATTTTTCACACCACTTTCTATTTTTAGCCGAAAACGAGCGATTTTTAAATCGATTCACGGGTCAATTTGGTGAGTAATTACGCTATTCTGCAGCTTCCAGACTCAGTTTTTGTGGCCTAGGTACACGTTTTGCCAAAAAAAACCGCAGTTTGGTTTGCGGCAGTACGGACCCATTTTCACACCACTTTCTATTTTTAGCCGAAAAACGAGCGATTTTTAAATCGATTCACGGTCAATTTGGTGAGTAATTACGCTATTCTGCAGCTTCCAGACTCAGTTTTTATGGCCTAGGAACACGTTTTGCCAAAAAAAACCGCAGTTTGGTTTGCGGCAGTACGGACCCATTTTCACACCACTTTCTATTTTTAGCCGAAAACGAGCGATTTTTAAATCGATTCACGGGTCAATTTGGTGAGTAATTACGCTATTCTGCAGCTTCCAGACTCAGTTTTTGTGGCCTAGGTACACGTTTTGCCAAAAAAAAACCGCAGTTTGGTTTACCGGCAGTACGGACCCAATTTCACACCACTTTCTATTTTTAGCCGAAAACGAGCGATTTTTAAATCGATTCACGGGTCAATTTGGTGAGTAATTACGCTATTCTGCAGCTTCCCCAGACTCAGTTTTTTGTGGCCTAGGTACACGTTTTGCCAAAAAAACCGCAGTTTGGTTTGCGGCAGTACGGACCCATTTTCACACCACTTTCTATTTTTAGCCGAAAACGAGCGATTTTTAAATCGATTCACGGGTCAATTTGGTGAGTAATTACGCTATTCTGCAGCTTCCAGACTCAGTTTTTGTGGCCTAGGACACACGTTTTTGCCAAAAAAAACCGCAGTTTGGGTTTGCGGCAGTACGGACCCATTTTCACACCACTTTCTATTTTTAGCCGAAAACGAGCGATTTTTAAATCGATTCACAGGGTCAATTTGGTGAGTAATTACGCTATTCTGCAACTTCCAGACTCAGTTTTTATGGCCTAGGTACACGTTTTTTCCAAAAAAAAATCGCAGTTTGGTTTGCGGCAGTACGAACCCATTTTCACACCACTTTCTATTTTTAGCCGAAAACGAGCGATTTTTAAATCGATTCACAGGGTCAATTTGGTGAGTAATTACGCTATTCTGCAGCTTCCAGACTCAGTTTTTATGGCCTAGGAACACGTTTTGCCAAAAAAACCGCAGTTTGGTTTGCGGCAGTACGGACCCATTTTCACACCCACTTTCTATTTTTAGCCGAAAACGAGCGATTTTTAAATCGATTCACGGGTCAATTTGGTGAGTAATTACGCTATTCTGCAGCTTCCAGACTCAGTTTTTGTGGCCTAGGTACACGTTTTTGCCAAAAAAAAACCGCAGTTTGGTTTGCGGCAGTACGGACCCCATTTTCACACCACTTTCTATTTTTAGCCGAAAACGAGCGATTTTTAAATCGATTCACGGGTCAATTTGGTGAGTAATTACGCTATTCTGCAGCTTCCAGACTCAGTTTTTGTGGCCTAGGTACACGTTTTGCCAAAAAAAAACCGCAGTTTGGTTTGCGGCAGTACGGGACCCATTTTCACACCACTTTCTATTTTTAGCCGAAAACGAGCGATTTTTAAATCGATTCACGGGTCAATTTGGTGAGTAATTACGCTATTCTGCAGCTTCCAGACTCAGTTTTTGTGGCCTAGGTACACGTTTTGCCAAAAAAAACCGCAGTTTGGTTTGCGGCAGTACGGACCCATTTTCACACCACTTTCTATTTTTAGCCGAAAACGAGCGATTTTTAAATCGATTCACGGGTCAATTTGGTGAGTAATTACGCTATTCTGCAGCTTCCAGACTCAGTTTTTTGTGGCCTAGGTACACGTTTTGCCAAAAAAAACCGCAGTTTGGGTTTGCGGCAGTACGGACCCATTTTCACACCACTTTCTATTTTTAGCCGAAAACGAGCGATTTTTAAATCGATTCACGGGTCAATTTGGTGAGTAATTACGCTATTCTGCAGCTTCCAGACTCAGTTTTTGTGGCCTAGGTACACGTTTTGCCAAAAAAAAACCGCAGTTTGGTTTGCGGCAGTACGGACCCATTTTCACACCACTTTCTATTTTTAGCCGAAAACGAGCGATTTTTAAATCGATTCACGGGTCAATTTGGTGAGTAATTACGCTATTCTGCAGCTTCCAGACTCAGTTTTTGTGGCCTAGGTACACGTTTTGCCAAAAAAAACCGCAGTTTGGTTTGCGGCAGTACGGACCCATTTTCACACCACTTTCTATTTTTAGCCGAAAACGAGCGATTTTTAAATCGATTCACAGGTCAATTTGGTGAGTAATTACGCTATTCTGCAGCTTCCAGACTTAGTTTTTATGGCCTAGGAACACGATTTGCCAAAAAAACCGCAGTTTGGTTTGCGGCAGTACGGACCCCATTTTCACACCCCACTTTCTATTTTTAGCCCGAAAACGAGCGATTTTTAAATCGATTCACGGGTCCAATTTGGTGAGTAATTACGCTATTCTGCAGCTTCCAGACTCAGTTTTTGTGGCCTAGGTACACGTTTTGCCAAAAAAAACCGCAGTTTGGTTTGCGGCAGTACGGACCCCATTTTCACACCACTTTCTATTTTTAGCCGAAAACGAGCGATTTTTAAAATCGATTCACAGGTCAATTTGGTGAGTAATTACGCTATTCTGCAACTTCCAGACTCAGTTTTTATGGCCTAGGTACACGTTTTTTCAAAAAAAATCGCAGTTTGGTTTGCGGCAGTACGAACCCATTTTCACACCACTTTCTATTTTTAGCCGAAAACGAGCGATTTTTAAATCGATTCACAGGTCAATTTGGTGAGTAATTACGCTATTCTGCAGCTTCCAGACTCAGTTTTTATGGCCTAGGAACACGTTTTGCCAAAAAAAAACCGCAGTTTGGTTTGCGGCAGTACGGACCCATTTTCACACCACTTTCTATTTTTAGCCGAAAACGAGCGATTTTTAAATCGATTCACGGGTCAATTTGGTGAGTAATTACGCTATTCTGCAGCTTCCAGACTCAGTTTTTGTGGCCTAGGTACACGTTTTGCCAAAAAAAAACCGCAGTTTGGTTTGCGGCAGTACGGACCCATTTTCACACCACTTTTCTATTTTTAGCCGAAAACGAGCGATTTTTTAAATCGATTCACGGGTCAATTTGGTGAGTAATTACGCTATTCTGCAGCTTCCAGACTCAGTTTTTTGTGGCCTAGGTACACGTTTTGCCAAAAAAAAAACCGCAGTTTGGTTTGCGGCAGTACGGACCCATTTTCACACCCACTTTCTATTTTTAGCCGAAAACGAGCGATTTTTAAATCGATTCACGGGTCAATTTGGTGAGTAATTACGCTATTCTGCAGCTTCCAGACTCAGTTTTTGTGGCCTAGGTACACGTTTTGCCAAAAAAAACCGCAGTTTGGTTTGCGGCAGTACGGACCCATTTTCACACCACTTTCTATTTTTAGCCGAAAACGAGCGATTTTTAAATCGATTCACGGGTCAATTTGGTGAGTAATTACGCTATTCTGCAGCTTCCAGACTCAGTTTTTGTGGCCTAGGTACCCACGTTTTGCCAAAAAAAACCGCAGTTTGGTTTGCGGCAGTACGGACCCATTTTCACACCACTTTCTATTTTTAGCCGAAAACGAGCGATTTTTAAATCGATTCACGGGTCAATTTGGTGAGTAATTACGCTATTCTGCAGCTTCCAGACTCAGTTTTTGTGCCTAGGTACACGTTTTGCCAAAAAAAACCGCAGTTTGGTTTGCGGCAGTACGGACCCATTTTTCACACCACTTTCTATTTTTAGCCGAAAACGAGCGATTTTTAAATCGATTCACGGGTCAATTTGGTGAGTAATTACGCTATTCTGCAGCTTCCAGACTCAGTTTTTGTGGCCTAGGTACACGTTTTGCCAAAAAAAACCGCAGTTTGGTTTGCGGCAGTACGGACCCATTTTCACACCACTTTCTATTTTGTAGCCGAAAACGAGCGATTTTTAAATCGATTCACAGGTCAATTTGGTGAGTAATTACGCTATTCTGCAGCTTCCAGACTTAGTTTTTATGGCCTAGGAACACGATTTGCCAAAAAAACCGCAGTTTGGTTTGCGGCAGTACGGACCATTTCCACACCACTTTCTATTTTTAGCCGAAAACGAGCCCGATTCTTTAAATCGATTCACAGGTCCAATTTGGTGCGTAATT